>BQNB010024725.1:0-58552 GCA_026074375.1 Tanacetum coccineum
ATATTTTTCGACTAAGATAAGCACAATAAATAAGTCAAAAAGTAAGCCAAAATAAAGGATCCCAAAAATAAGCCAAAGCGTATTGGGCCTTGGTGGGCCGTGGTATGTATAAGCCCAAACAAACACTTCCGTAAATATACAAAGTCCAAAATAAAATCAATAAGTTATAACATACGCGAATAAGCACTTTTGGTATTAAAATAATAAACAAAAAGCCACGAAAGTAAGCCACTGATTTTGCTATTGTTTAACAATCAAATGTGCATCTAAAGTTATAGACCTTGCGGTATTTTATAATTGACTAGACAAGTACCCGTGCATAGCAACGGGAATTTCTAGTGGCAGACAATTAACGATATGCGATATTGTGGTATGTATCTTGTGTAACATGAAAAATAGAACGTGAAAAATTCAAAATATATTAGCTATAACATGCGATGACTTGTTACTTACGCAACAAACATCATATAGCATACGAGCCTTTGTATTAGTAGGGTGTTTCGCATTGAGTTTTAAAGTGATTATAGAAATGTTACACTTTTCCCCCATTGTTACAATACGAAATCTTACAAGATGATGTAAGATTATGTTTGGGCGATGATCTCAAGAAAGCTCAAGATCACAGTCAAAGACAAGTCTAAGATGAATCAAAAGATCACTATCCCAAATGTACAAGATATCAAATGTCTACGAGCTAAAGACTGAAGTGATTAAGTTTGGTATTTTCAGGGGTGACCTCCCTTAGGGGGAGATTGTTAGATATTAGAAAAAGACTCGGTCACCCCGTGTATTTTACTGTTTATTATAGCTCGTAGTTTAATAGTTAATAGTACGTTTTTCGGTTTTAAGTCGGGTACGAATACCCGGTATATTGTAAGTACTATATAAGCCTCTTCCAACTTTGGAAGAGGCAAGCTAGTCATTTCTTTTCATTTCATAGAAACACTTTTTCTCTCTCTAGAAAACTCTCTCAAGTGTTTCTCTCTCTAGAAACTAGCCAAATCCAAGAATCGACCCCGTGTTATGATATAGGATATACCACAGATTTAGACTCGATCGGTGCACAAAGGGATTACACTCGTTCAGTTCTCAATACTAATGACTCAATCGGTCCACAAAGGGTGTACTCTCGTTCGGTTCACACAGACTTAGACTCGATCGGTTCTCTCAGTGAATCACTTGTTCGATTTGTCTATAAAAGTTCCACAGATATCATAGTTAAGAGCTCTCAGTTGTTACATATCATGAGAATATCAGTTAGGCACAATCAATACACTACTTGAACATATTATCATACGTATTTTTCAAGAAACGACCAGGCATTAATACGAAGACATATGATAATAACGTGATGCGATCAAAATCATATTAAAATGTTTCTAGCACAAACAAAGAAGCATAACATTACGATCCCACACAAAACCCATTAACATTTTTCAACATATTACATAAACCCTAATTTTTGATCCAATATATAGCAAGAATACATTCAAAACAAAACCAAATTCAAAACTGTTAAGAATGGATGTTCTACACTCCAAAGGCAACAAAACCCCTTATTCAATTTATGGTTTTAACAAGGTTCGATTTGGACGAACCCTAATTTGACAATTAGGGTTTATCGAGATCAAGACCAAGTAAAAGCTTAATTTGAGTGAGACGTGAGTGGTTTGGAGCGTGGAGAACACTTTGATAATAATACCTTAAGCTTGAATTTATCTTGAAGCGATGGATTGAGGGTTACGATTGAGAGAGGGTGCGTGTGTTTTGAGTGTGTGTGGGTTGTGTAAACAGTGACGTGGGATGAGGATGGATGGAATATTTATTTAAGTTTAGATTATAACACATATAGTCCCTCACGTTTCATCTCCCTTTTATTTTGCCATTATAAGTTTTATAAGGTATATATTAGATAAACAAATAGCACTTATAGTCCCTAATGTTTAAACTAGCATACCTATAGACTTAAGTTGGCAAGAATATTCCCTAAAGGCATAAACAAATAACACATTAGGCACATGTAAGCTAAAATTAATTAACTTTCCTTAAAGTGATGTTTTGTTATTGTGTAAAAACCTTTTTCCCTTAAAAACTCAATTTATTATGACGAAGAAATTTGACATTCTCTCCCCCTCAAACAATGACCCATTTTCTATCTAAAGAGATGTAGTCGTTGTTTGAGAAGTCAAATGTCACTTGAAAAAAACATATTTTCTGATGAAGGAATGTATTTATTTTTTAGAAACAACAAACACCATAGCAAATAAGATTTCTCTTATTTTAATACATAAGCGCACTGACACGTACACTTATGAAATATAGAAAGCACGGGTTGTGATGCAAGGTAATCACAAGCCTTTGCATGGTCATAAAGTAGACCATGCCCGAGAATAAATTCCCGTTGAGAGGTCAAGTTTCCTTTTTGACGGAATACTTGCCTTTAAGATGATGACCGGGTTGCTATCTGAAATAATAGCAAGCCATTTGGCATGTTTTGAAAACATTTGAACTTCTGCTCGAACTTCATTTACAGCCTCGTATCATTATTGAATGACATTTCTAAGACCGTAAATGTTATCGATTTTCAGAAGACATGCCATTTTTACCTCTTTTTATATTTTCTCATTTTTTAATTTTTTCTTTGGTTTTTAAAATTTTATATTTTTGTATTTTGTTTTTATAAAAATTTTGAAAAATGAAAAATCTTTTTGGTTTTTATGGTTTTAAAATATATACATATTATACAGGATATTTGAATAGGTACCACTACTATTCATCAAATTCATCTGCCAATTGTTTCAGAGTCTACGGTGTAAAACTTCGCATTCTCAGCTTGTTGATTAGAAATTCAATTCTATTTCGGCCAAGTGCTTTAGTGAAGATGTCTGCCAGTTGATACTCTGTATTGACAAAGTAAAGTTCGATCACCCCATTCTCAACATGCTCCTTGATAAAGTGAAATCTGATGTCTATATGCTTGGATCTGGAATGTTGAACGTTGTTGCAGCATAAGGCAATAGCGCTTTTGTTATCACAGTACATTGGAATTTTATTGAATCTAAAGCCATAGTCGGTAAGCTGTGATCTCATCCAAAGGATTTGAGCACAACAGCCGGACAAAGCAATATATTCAGCTTCCGTACTGGATATCGCAGCGCTTTTCTGCCTTTTAGACGACCAGCTAACAAGTCTATCACCCAAAAGTTGCATACTACCAGAAGTGCTACGGCGTGTATCTTGACAACCAGCATGATCCGCATCTGCAAATGCTGTTAGAGCAATCGAAGAATCCTTCGGATACCATAGACCCCGATGTACAGTTCCTTTTAGATACCGAAAGATCCTTTTTACCGCATTTAAGTGCTTTTCGGTAGGCTCTGCAAATGCTGTTAGAGCAATCGAAGAATCCTTCGGATACCATAGACCCCGATGTACGGTTCCTTTTAGATATCGAAAGATCCTTTTTACCGCATTTAAGTGCTTTTCGGTAGGCCGAGCCTGATACCGGGCACACATGCATATAGCAAATTGTAGGTCAGGTCTACTGGCTGTAAGATAAAGGAGGGTGCCAATCATACCACGATAGTGTGACGGATCTACGGCTTTCCCTTCTTTATCCTCATCCAGTTTGGATTTCTCCACCATTGGAGTATCCACTGGGTCACAAGAGTCAAAACCGTATTTCTTTAAAGATTCAAGGGCATATTTTGACTGGTTAATAAAGATGCCTCTGGGACTTTGAGAAATCTATCGATCCTCTAAGAAAGAAACTTCGTTCGAACCAAGCGAAAAAGCCCTTGTTCGATTGAGGCACTAAGAACACGATCTTTTCGTCCTTGCTATTTCTTAGTCACGCACGAAATAACCACGATTACAAGAAAAATTACAACTACTAAATCGAACCACTTTGCTTACAAAAAAAAACAAAACACGAAACAACCAAACAAAAACTAACACGAAACTACCACTAAAACTAACAAAAACTAAACCCACCCGTGGCGAATGATACCAAATGATATCCCAAAAGCTTAATCCATTTCACAACATAAGCTATACCAATAAGCAAACAAAGATAGAAAAGAGATAAGGAAAGTGAAAGATTATTAGAGAGAAAACTAGAGGTGGAAGATTACACACACACTCAAAATGAGAAAAATGGTAACCAACACCCTCTCCATGTGAGGAGAGGGTTCTATTTATACCCTTGAGCCATGAGTGGCTTATGGGCTTTCCAACTTGGGCCGGGCTTGGCTTTTCTTGGGCTTTGAGCCCGAAACATGGACAATATTAGATTACAATCCAAGCCCGTTGAACCCGACTAGCCTATTACTTAACAAGACTAGAGGAAGAAGGAGAGGGGCTGACGAAATTTTGATATTAATAACTATGTGTTTTAGTTGGTAACAAATACTGATAATAAGGGTATTTATATTTCCTAATGTTACTAGAAATCTTCCAGCCTTTAAAAAATTAGAGGGGTGTTTGTTTTAGAGTTTAGTAGGAGTAAAAAGATAATAAGGGGGTGTTTGGTTTTTAGTTTTGTTGGAGCTTAAAACAATTAAAGAGGGTGTTTAGTTTATATGTTATGTTTATAAATTATATTTTTATTTTTATTTTTCTAAAACATTTGTACCACAATATTTGTTTTTAAAACACGTAGTTAAAATATTTAAAAAAAAGAAACACTATTTTGATGCGGCTTCGGCAAAAACGCGAGAAAAAAATCATATAAAACTAAAATAAAAATAAATTGACTTCCAGAGCGAATACATGAAAATTTTAAATTTCTTAAAACGATTTACGGATAATTATTCAAAGCACAACTCGTAATTAGCTAAAACGACGATTTTCGTTAAAACGGCTAAAAACAAAAATAAGAAATTCCAATTAAAAATAGAAAATAAATCACGGCTCGGGATAAATGTCGGTCTAAAACACGAGTTGTTAAAATCCTATTCATTTGTGAAATCACATTGACAGGTGTATGGAATGCGAAGGATTCTCCCGAATTGCTTAAGTGAGAGAGTGATGATTTCGTGTTGGATCATGAAAGAAATGAGAAGATGACCAGACTCATTTGTTTGGAGTTTGACTTGACTATAAAAGTCTAAAATGAAGCGAGGAACAATTGGTTCATTTATCTCATAAATACAATTAAAACTAATGTTCGTAAAAAGACGTTCAATATAGTTGGATTTATAGTGGAGTTCATCCACGACCCGACTCTCAAGAATACATCTATATATATAAAAAATATATAGTATATATACATATTATATAAATATATATATCTATATATATATATATATATATTTAATATATAATATATATATATATATGATATATATATATATATAATAAACACACATATATAATACATATACAAATACATAAATACAAATATACATACATATAAACATATATACATATAAATATACATATATATATATATATATATACATATATAGTATAATAAATATATATATAGCATATATATAATATAATATATTATATAATAATACATATATGTTTAGCCCAATAAAATATGGTGACAACTCCGAATTTACATTTATCATTTATAGTCGGGTCGGGTTAGTTTAGCTGATATCCTACCCAACCCAACACCCATCACCTACCACGCACCACGGGGGGGAATGGAATAGGGGGTTGGAGGGGAAAACAAGTGTGTGTGGGTATTTATAGTAGAAGAAAAGTAAAAATTGAGTTATAAACATATAATTTGAGATAGGATGATTAGAATGTTAAAAATTCCCTTTTAAGAAGATTATACCTACATCACCACAAAAAATAGGACAAGCACCCGTCCCCAACCCATAGTAAACTCCGAAAAAAAAAAGCAGGATTATCAACAGAGAAAAACTAGCCCGACATGCTCAAGCGCGCACTCCTTCCAAACCTATCTAAAACTCACATTTCCCCTGGCACACTATTCCTATACCCCATGAGATGTGACCAGACTACTACGCAGTGCATACCTCACCACTTCTTACCCAATCAAACCACTATAGAGAGCATGCACAACGTCATAATCTCCCTACTTAATCCACATCAAGTAAATATGATTTCTCCCACCTTTGGAGAAACCACTAGGTCACAAAGAATTCAAAACAGCGATTTCTTTAAAATTCAATAGCATATTTTTGACTATGGTTAAATAAAGATGCCTTTGGGACTTTGAGAAATCTGTAATCCTAAGAAAAATGAGATTTTTCCCATCATTGACATCTTAAATTTTGAACACATGATTTTAGCAAATAGGTCACAAAGTTCAGGTTTAGAAGCAGCAAAGATAATATCATCGACATAAATTTGTACCAAAAGTAATTCCTTGCCGTCTCTGCGGATAAACAATGTAGGATCCACTGAACCTTTGGAGAAGTCTTGGGATATCAAGAACGAAGACAACATATCATACCATGCGCTTGGAACATGTTTCAACCCATAAAGAGCTTTCTTTAGCTTATACACGTGATTGGAGTTATCTTTATCCACGAACCCATCCGGCTGGCTAACATAAACCTCTTCCCGCAGATTACCATTCAGAAACGCAGTCTTCACATCCATTTGGTATACGACCATGTTCATATGAGCAGCAAACGCGAGAAAAATCCTTATAGCCTTTAATCTCGTAACTGGAGCAAAAGACTCTTCAAAATTGATTCCCTCCTCTTGACGGTAACCACGGGCTGCTAATCAAGCTTTGTTCTTCAAAATTCCTCCCAGTTCGTCTAGTTTCACTTTGTAGATCCACTTCAAAGTAATCACCATAACTTTGTCTGGTCGGGGTACGAGCTCCCATACTTCAAGTCGTTCGAACTCATTAAGTTCTTCTTGCATTGCTTCAATCCAACAGGCTTGAGTCAAAGCATCTTTATACGTCTTGGGTTCAACAGTAGTGAGGAAAGCATCGTAGTAAGAAAAAAGAGCTTGCTCATGTAATTGCAGCCAAGTGGAAACTGGTCTAGCGAGTTCACCGATTATGTTATCAAGTGGATGATCCTTAGTCCATTTGCTATTGTGTTCAGAAATTTGGTGATCAGGGTGCACAATTGTATGAATAGAACCCGATGATGAAGATTGATCATAAGGGATTTATGGAATTGGAACACCAAAGTACTGATCATTACCCATATATGCAACGTCAATATCATGATTATCTTCTTCAACATCGTTCGGAATGACGGGAGGTTCGGTTTTGGGTGTTGTTTGAGAATTACTTGGAGATGGTGCATCTTGGTCAACTATAGTTGATGAAGGTGAACCGGTTGAGTCAGCAAGAACTAGAGCAATTACTTCATTAATTGGAGCAACAACTTCAGGAGCTGGATGATCAACACTAGGTGAAGGATTAAGAAATACATCGAACAATGGTTGAAACAGCATATCCCAGTCAGTTTGCGAAGGTGGTACAAACGGTGTTAAAGGATGAGGGTTTGGCATGAGTCCTGAACTGATTGTTGCAAGAGTCATTTCATGAAGTGTGGGTCCTGAACTGCTATGTTTAGAAGCCATTGCAGTCAGCTCATCAAAGTCAACGTGAATGGTTTCAATTATTCATCTGGTACGTCTGTTGTAAATCCGGAATGCTTTCTTTGTGGGTGCATACCCAATGAAAATACCTATATCGACCTTCGGTTGTAACTTGCCCAAGTTCTCGCTATCATTCATTGGGTAGCAGAGTGCACCAAATACATGAAGATACGATAGGTCAGGAGGTTAGTTGTGCAGAAGCTCGTATGGTGTTTTACCGTGTCGATGGCGTATCATGGAACGATTTTGGGTATAACAGGTTGTAGCAACCGCTTCGGCCTACATAAATAAAAGAGCTTTTGCATAATTTAACATAGTACGGGCTGCTTCAATTAGCGTACGATTTTGTCTTTCAACAACACCGTTTTGCTGTGGAGAGCGGGCAACAGATGTTTCATGAAAGATGCCAACCTTCTCATAATATTCACGCAATGTCTGATTAACAAACTCAGTTCCATTATCTGTTCTGATGCGTTGGACGGTTTCCATAAGTCGTACTTGGATCATCTTCAAAAAATTAATAATAAAAGCTGGAGCTTCATCGCAAGCATTTTACATCTTTTGATCGCAAGCATTTTACCCAAGTAAATCGAGAGTAATTGTCGACAATAACAAGGATGTTCTTCTTTCCATTGACACTCATGAAACGCATTGGTCCACACAGATCCAGTGCAACAGATAGAGTTTTTCTTGATTTGGTGTCCTCAGATTTAGGGTTTGTGGGGTTTCATCGTTCTCTTCGCCTAAGCACATGCAGACAAAAACAAATGGTCCTTTTCAATCTTGAGCTTAGGAACCTCGAACAAGACCATGTCTGGCAATAATGATTAATAGCACGAAGTTCAAACTGAGAAGACGACGATTCCATAACAACTTGCTTTTTTAGAGGCTTTGAGAAAGAGACAGAAAAGGAGAGGAACGTCATCATAACCCAGAGAAGGAGTGAATAAAGATTGTCCCCTCGAGATCCAATTAATAAAATCAACAACCTTAGATTTGCGCATGTAAGCAGGTGTGTTGACGAAACCGCAACTACGAGGTTGAATCAACAAAATTGTCTCCACAGAGAATAGATTATGACCTGCAAGTCTTTCGAACGTAATAACCCATGAAATTGTAACATCCCAATCTGATATCTCCATAACCATAATCTTGCAACATGATCCTTATCGAATTTGACTGTACCCAAGAATTTGCTCTGACGAAGTTGGTGAGCTAAGATCGATCTAAGCGATCATATGCTTGGAGCAGCCGAGTCCAAATACAGATAACAATTTTGACGACACTGCATTCCATCAAGAGAGGAAGATATGAATCATTGGAAACTATGTATCCCCGAGAATTGACAGGGTTCCAAATTGAGTTAGCAGTTACATGATTTAGTAAACCTTATAATTGTTTAACTAGGAAAACACTAGTATTTAGACTCCTAGGTTTCTTTGAGTAAACCAATGTGACCGACAGGTTAAGGTTGTTATAATTCATCTAGAGCATGATGATTTCCTAAGGGGCACTTCAGTAGTTGTGGTAATCTAGTAAGGGCACGCGTTTCCTACTATATGAAAGGTCCGACCAGGTTGGGTCTCACAAATATATCCAATATAGGTAAACACCTTTCCTGTGGTTTCCAAACTTTCTCTTTGAATTTTCTTAACAGATCTAGATTTAGCATAGAGCATTCAAATTATTCATAAAATCAAGAACACACAAATCATGATAAATCATAAAGCATGCAACCATACACTTCAAAACATTTAAGGTCAGAAATCGCATTAAGGCTTGGAATGCTGCACAGGAGCATTCCTTTTGGTTCAAACAACATTATCTTTATTTTTTAAACTAGATTTCTAACTTTCCTAGGGTGGCTTCTACTTTATCTTCAGATTAAACTTTGTGTCTTTGCTGAATCTATCATTTGTCTTTATTGCCTGAAATGCTGTGATCCTTACACTAGTAGACTGTTTTACATCCTGTAGAAAGAACAACATAGTTTTTGAGGCGTATGGGCTGTTTTTTGTGTTTTCTTAATGGATGTGACGGCTCAGTAAATCTAACGCTTTGACTTTGTTCATCGGGTCACCAAGCCAATAATATTGTTACACCTAAACTGTTTGATACTATGACAGGTTTTACTGATTTAGAAAGGCATTCTCCTGAATTAGTTTAGTATACTTACCTGCAGATCTATAAGTGGAATCTCAGGGATAATTTGAGCTTTAATAGAATCGACTAGATCCCTAAGAACAACGGCTATCTTCCTGAAGAATGCTTAATAATAGGCAGAGTGGTTTCCTTTTATTCAACAATTGGGGGTTATTAGTTTCCACATTAACTTGATGCAACTCTGGATCACTAGGGTGGTTTGAAACTTATGTCACTATGGCTTTTCCTAAGTTGTTCCTTAATACATCCTTAGTATGCTGTTTAATTGCCCAAATCCTTTTCCTGAAGAACATAGCATTTAAATTAGAAATTTTCGCAGACTTTATATTGACTTGATTAATTAAATCATCACATTGTTCTTTTGATCTAATACGTGCTGGTTTAATCGAGTCATAAAGTGCTTAAGTCTGTTTCAAATGCTTCGCTTCTCAACAATAAGCATTGTCACCCCTATGATCCAATTTAATATTAAAGGTTTTCAATTCTCATTCGAGAAGTCCTGTTTGATCTTATCCTTATCCCATTTCCACTCAAAGATTTAATTCTCTCTTCATTCAACTTCTTCCTAATTACTGTCTTTCTCTTGGGACTGAGCTTTCAATTCATTTAATTCAAACAATTGATCAAAACTTGGAACACTTTAATTTGAAACAGAATTTTCCCTTTGAAAAATTTCTTGTTTAAGTTGAGTGTCCAAACTTCTAAAGAGATGCAATGTTTTTCAAGAATGGTAAAACTTTTGAACAATTTATCATAAGTTTCCCTTTACAACAAAAAATCGATTGGAAGCTCAATAGATCTCAAGTTTGAGACACTTTGACAATCATCACATGCATCAGAATCACTCTCTCTCCCCGGATGGATTAATAGTAAGTTCACAATATCTTTGCTCATTACTTGTTCCAAGAGTCGTTCATTTTCGTTCAAACATGATTCATCGTAACTTTCAAATGTTATTGACTCAATACGAAGTTGTTCCACAGGCCTGTTCAATTTTGATAGAAGACATTTGGACTTTCAGAAAGTTCATCAACAAATGTTGGTTTGAATGTGCAAATAAAAGTCCTTCAGAGCTTTTACAAATGGAATTATTTCATCCCTAAAACAAGATTTTGTATGTTCGAACCCCCACGAACCCTCAGTGATAGCTGTGGGTGTGGTCCTTTCTTTGACTACCACATGCAAAGGTATTAGCAAGATGGTATTTTAATTTTTCAAACTCGTGTTAACCATGCTGACTATAGAAGTCTTTTGGAACCTCAACATTGGGTGGGTCTACTAGAAAGAGTGTGGGATCTGAAGAATTCACAAAAATCTAAGACCAAAAGGCTTGTTCAGCAAAAAAAAAATAATATCAGTTTGTGGAACAAATCATGTCTGAAAAATCTTGGTTAAGAGCAACATAATCTATCGGTGTGGTATCAACTTGCTTTTCCTTTTCTAACATCATATTATCCTTATGTTTTAAAAGCATTTGTGACGCCACTCTTCAGTAAGTGCTAAGGTCTCTTCTGAGTAAGGAATCACAATAGGATCAGTTTTGAACAAAATATCCCCAAACATATAGCTTTGGTTTCGTACTGTTGAGCTTTCTGCAGCTATAATTGATTTTGAAAACCTAGAGCTTGTTTAGTGGTACTATCATAGAAAAATTGAGGTTTCGTCAACATGTGAACAGTTTGTGCAGATTGGTCTCTTTTAAAAACAATCACTCGTCCACTTGGGACACCAAGTGGTTTAAAAGGCTTGTTTCTCTATCAATGTTCCTAGATTCTTCTTTCTTAAAATCATTTTTTAGAAGAGTAACCATTTGTAATAAAGATTCCTTTTCTTTTAAATGTTCTGAAAGAGTTTGTTTAAGAAGATCAATCTCTACAGACTGTGCACATGTGTCTGAAACGTTATCCTTACTCCTTAAGTCACCATTTTGTCCTTCTTTCAAAACTTTAACTTGTTCCTTATATCTTTCAAGCTCAGCAGTTAAGGTATCATTGACACTCTTATTTCTAGCTTGGTTCTTTTGGGTACACATTAGCTACTTGGGTTTTAAGCTGTTCAATCACAGATAATATCAAATCATCTTGTTGTGCAGAGGAGTTAGAATTCTAAACAGTTACTTGTTGTGATTCAATCACATACTAAGAATAAGGAATGATATTGCTATCACTGGTTATTTCAGTCTCTGAATGATTCACAACATTCGAACTAGATTGAGCAGAGCGGACTACACCTGCACAGCTTGATGTGCCACATTATTATTCATATTATCATGATTGTGTACCTCAGCAAGAGCATCTAAACCATAATGAGATAAATTCGCCATGAGAGCAACTTTGGCAGAGTTGAGTTCGTCACAATCAGAGTCATATGCATCCAAATCATCAGCTTGATAAGCAGCATTATGAGTAATGACAGTCTGTGTGCTTTGACCTTCAGGAATATACTGGATCTGCATAAAGCTTAGATCCCTCATCATTCAGAATTGACCATAGTGCTCTGAGCTTGTACCGGGGCAACACTTTCTCTTACACTGACAAATCATCCCTTTTTCTCTTTGTTTGGTGCACTGTCTGACATGTGACCTTCCACCTTTTCAGTTGTAGAAAATAACCATCACTGTTTTCCGATGAATAGCTCTCCACTTGCTCGCTAGTGAGTGTAAGTCTTTGAAGTACCAGCAAGCAAAAAGAAGTATGTCTCCCCTGAATAGGTTGTACTGTCACTCTTCCATTATTGATGGTAGCATGTTGACCTAGGGTTATACGCGAGTTTCTTCATCTGATAATGTAGTGGGATAACGGTAGGTAACAACAGCATTCAAAAACGACATATGTTTGGGAAGGATATTCCAATTAGGGATGGATGATGATGGATAATAAACGTTGTGGGTGAATTGATATTGAAAATCATTGGATGGTGAAGTTACTGAAAGAGGGTGTTGATAATTGAGTGAGTTTGTGAGTATTGTTGAGACTGATAAGGTAACCATACTAGTGGGGATGGATATGTTGAAGTTGGATGGGTTTAAGTGTAAGTGATTTGGGTAAGTGTTTGATGAGTTTTGATAGTGACTGGTGTTAATGGTAAGATTCCACTAAAGCAAGAGGATCTGAGTTACGTTCATGCATCAACACGGAACTACACTTCATTTTCAAGTCAGTTCATGTTTTTTCAAAGTGAGCATGGAGCTGAATCAACATTTTAGTATGCAAGTCTTTTGACCAACTTAACATCATTACACGAAATTCTTGCTGCCATTCATCAGGAAGAGTATTCGGAAACTTGGTATTAACATTGAAATTGTCTCGTGGCATCTTGTAGATGTTCATAATCTTGAGTAGCAATGTGAATCTCAATAGTAATCGTGTAACGACTCACCTTTCTTGTAAGTGAATTTTTCTTATCAATTCATTTTACAACTTACACTCTGTCTTGCTTTGATTAAGACTTCCTTTGCATGAGCAAGTTTAATCTTCTCGCCAACAGACTTTGGCTACACGATGTTGACTCACAAGAGCATAAATTTCTGTTGGAAGGCCTTGGAGAATGATATTAATTGCTTTGATGTCACAATCAGCTTGAATGGCTTCTGTAGGGGTGAGCTCAGTATATTCCTTAAGTCTTGTTACACCATCCACTGTGATTGATGGCCAGACGAGTGGACCTTTCTCAACGGAAGCAAGGATCATTCTACCATGTGGTCTATTCTTCATATAAAGTTCCATTTTGCTTTTCCATGAATTCATAACACATGTTTTCAACGCATCGGTGGTTTATTGTCATCACCCGAGAGAAGTGATTTATCAGCAAGAGTACGTCAATATAACAGTGGTATCAAAAAGATTACAATTGATTCGATTTCTGTGGTAGAAAGAAATTTGTGTTGAATGTGTTGGTTGTTGAGTCTTGAAATAATTCTTGAAACTACACGGGATTTTACAATTCTCAACAAAACCGGGAAAACAAGTTAATGTTTCACGGAATTTTACAAGTCAAAGAAAGAACCGTATAATTTAGAAATTTGAGTTGATAGGTTTTAATAGAAAGTTCTAGTTCGGCCTAACGTGTTTTGTTCCAACTGGTTCGGTTCCAACTGGTTCGGTTCCAACTGGTTCGGTTTTTAAAGGAATGACTAGTTTTGCTCCAACTGAATGACTAGTTCGGCTCCAACACAAAACGACTAGTTCGGTTCCAACTGAGATCAACTCGTTCGGTTTCCTACACAAAATCAACTAGTCGTTTACTAACTGACAGTGATGACAAACTAGTCGGTCCAACTTAAAAAAACCGTTCGGATTTCCAACTAAAACAACACGTTCGTTCCACTGGTTCGGTTAACTAGTTCGTTAACCTCGTTCGGATCTTCTAGTTCGTGTTCCAACAGACCAAGAACTGGCTTCTGTTGTAACTGAGACGAAACCCAAATTTTCAAAACTCAAAAAAGACACATTTTTGATTGGTTTTTTACAAAAAATCTTGTACAACTAGTGTTACTAACCCTATAGGAACAAGAAAAATGACAACTTTAAGGTTTTTAAGCCGAAAAATTTTAAATCAAAAAATTTGTCTTTTAAAGTTTTGACACAAATATAAAAACAAACACTAAAAACTAAACAAACACAAGTATATGAGAATGAGAAGAGCGAACGAATAAGAACCACTCCATGGCTCTTGAACCAATTGTGGAATACTAGTTAGACTTTAATGATATCATGCAAGAACTAGAATAGAGAAATGTTTGGAAAAGATTCAAGAAGCGAGGAAAGTAGATATAGAGAAATATATTTGAATTGTAAGAAAAATAAACACCAACCACCCTCTCCAAGGCACTGGAATGGGTATAATAAACCTACATAATGGCCGCCATGGGCCTTAACGGGCCTTTCATGGCTCATGTTCAGAACAAGCTTACTAGTGCTAATCATAAAACACACTACGGGCTAAGACATTTACAGACTGGAAAGTGCCCGATACTTTCTTTTTTTCCAACAGTTATTTGGGGGGGGGGGGGGGGGGGGGGGGGGGGGGGCGTGGGATTAGGTCTGATTTATTGGGGTTTCAGTTTCAAAACGTAGATAGTCAGATATGAGTGTTTGGCAATCAAAATCAAAAAAATCACTTTTTTACGTTTTGGGACCTCCAAAACGCGGTTTTGAAAAAGTAGGTGCACACCTTTTCTGAAAACGTGATTCCCAACAGCAGGAAAAATTATTATTTTACTCTTCAAATCACATTGAATCCTCTTTTACATCTTTTAGCAAAAAATAACTCACTGATCTTGATATTTCCTATCCAAAATCAAACCCCAACAAAAATTACGGATAAAAAAATGAAACATAATACCTAAAAAAAGTGAGCAAAATCAGATGACCCATTTGAAAAGTAAACCTCTCGAGCAACGACCCAATTAAAAATCATATTTTGGATGAAGAATAACAACCGGTTATTGATAAGATGAGCTATGAATGAAATATAAGTAATAAGGAGTGAAGTGTATATGTTTGACAGGATGGATATTGATGAAAAAACAAATGAGAAAATCTGAATTGGGGGGATATTGATGAAAAAACAAGTGAGAAATATGAATTTGGGGTTATGAAAGCAGGTTATTATATTACTACATTCGTCTCACATTAAATGTCCAGTTTGACTTTTTCAAGGTTTTTTTTCATCTTTGACTTTAATTATTTCTTTTTATGTTATATGGTACTTGATGCAAAATATATGAAATGATATAGTTACCCCTATTAGCTCCCATACTTAGGCCATTTCCTTAACCATTCAATTCATCAACACGCTTATCATTACCTTCCCTAGGTCTTCTACCCCTTCTACCTCTACTAACCTGTTTACCCGTTCCCCCTCCTAGTGATTCGGCAGTAGGCCGGCCAACACTTTGGGTTCTCATCCTTGGCGGCATTATCTATACGAGGGAGAACATGGGCAACATTAGGTAAGTGGGAAGACTCCCACACATTCATCGAATATCTTACTATACAAAACCAAATATATGCGCAAGACCACCCTACGGTGTCAACATCGATTTATGTGAGCAACAGACACGCTTATAATTACGTTGGCTACCATACTTATATTCGCATCCTTTCCCATTCATATTCAATATTGAGCCCACTCATTTCAATGACTGACATAATTAAGGCACCAAACCAAGAACACACAAAGGCACACTAAAAGCGGAACACCGCACGCATAGATCCTATACGTAACTAAACAACGGATCTTAGGTTATAGCCTAGGCCAATCCACCTAATTCTCTATAACCTTAACTCTGATACCAATCTGTCACACCCCGACAATGGCAGAAACTCGGGAATGCAACATAATGATCAATCATAACACAAGGTACAAAAATAGAGAAAACTACATTGCATAAACTCCAAGTACTATGAAGACCATCAACCTTGAAAAAACATAAGTGATGTCCCAAATCGCAACTAAAATCCACAAATCTCTTACATTTATTCATATGCCCTGGCAGGGGACCATAACCAAACTTAATCTAAAATCTCTAAATACTAAAATCAAACAACAAGCAAGCAAGACTTCAAACGAAATTCCATACGAGATACTTCTAAGTCTGCTATTAATCACCAAACTATTCCTCTTTCACTTCACCTGAAAACGATACTCGAAAGCGTCAACAATAATGTTGGTGAGCTCGTAGGTTTGACCTTAAACCCAAAAGCCGTGCCATTATTTTTGTTAGCCTAAATTTTATTGAGTCAATAAAGGAAGCTCGTTCCCGTGTTCAAGACCTCACTTTGGGGGAGATTGTTAGCCTCAATTTATTGAGTCGAACAAGGAAGTTCGGTCACTCTACGATGGAGCTTCGGTCTTTAATTAGTTAATGTTGTAATAGGATAATATCGGGAATCGGGCTCGATAGATAATCTAATATTGTATATGTTTTGGGTTTAATCCCAAGCAAAACCCGAGCCCGGGTCCTAGTTAAATATCCCGCGCATCACTTTTAAGTGTCGGGGTATATAAGGAACTTTTCCACTTGGAAAAGTTAGTTGTTCATTTCTAAAAGAATATTATTTTCCATATTCTCTCATCTCTCTCTCTCTTCTTTCTCTCTCTAGAACAACTCCTCTTTCTTTCTCCTTTCTAGTTCTAATTCATGTTTGATTCTATGAAGTGAAGTGTTACGGGATCCTACAATTGGCATCAGAGCAAAGGGTGGATTCGTGATTGATTCGTGTGGCTAAACAAGATCAAATTCGTGGCTTATTTTGTGAAAAATACCCACGGCTCAAAAAACAATTTTGGGTCTAATGGTTTGTTAATCTTGATCTTCTCTTGTTCTACACATCAAAGAGGCTAGGTTGTATCAATTTCGTGTGTTATACAAGCTCAAAAGTTCAGAATGTTTAAGCTTTAAAAGGTTAGTGTTCTTCGTGGAGAGTTGCCTAATTTTAGACGATTCTCCAATGAAAGGTGTTAAGGTGTGTTTAGAAACTTGTCCTATACACACTTTGTATTGCATGTTTGAACTTTTGATTCGTGGATAGAAAAGCTTATTTTAGTGATTTTGTAAAAATTGTCCTAGTGTTCGTGGTGGAGAGTTGCTTATTTAATTATATCTCTTGCCGGCGGTTTGACTAGCTAGGGGACAAGATCCACGAATTAAGGAAAAAGTCAACGGTGGTTTGTTGACCAAAACAGCGAGTTGACCAAAACAACGAGTTGCCAAAAACAGCGAGTTGCTAAAACGGCGAGTTGCTAAAAACGGCGAGTTGTTAAAAACGGCGACTAATTGTGCAAGAGAAATCAAGTTAAAAGCTCAAAAAGGGTGATTATAAGGCGATTTTTGGTGGAAAAAGTCGTATTTTTCGTCGTTGCGTTTTGACTCTCTGCAAAATTCATGTTGCATTTTGATTTTCTTCTTGTTGCGTTTTGATTTTCTTCTTGTTGCGTTTTGATAAAGTTCATTGCGTTTTGATTCAAAAAGCATTGCGTTTTGTCTAGAAATCTTGTGTGAAGAAAAGGGTTTCAGTAAAACAGCCATAACTTTTGATCCGTAAGTCCGTTTCAGGCCCGTGACCTCTCAAATCGAAGAGAAAAACGAGACGAAAGGCGCTATAACCAGCCTTTAGCTGGTTAAGGATTTTTGAAGCCCAAAACCATCGTTTACTATGATTTATTGACATTTTTCAGTTTTTTGGAATTTGTGTTAGACTTGTTTTTGTTCTAGCTCACGGCCCATCTGTATTTTTAGGCCCGTTTCAGTTTGGTGAGCCTATTTAAACAAACAGCTTTAACCCTAGCCAGAAAATTATCTGTTTTTAGACAATTAAATCATTGGCCGCTGATTCCGAATCAAATCATTCACGGTTTTCTATTGATTTTGTAAAATCCCGTTAACTCTTTTATCGGTTTTAATCATAGACGTGTAAAATCCCGTGAACGTGACCTGCCTACAAGACCACAACTTCAATCACATCATATCCACTTAAGATCCTACAAATCTTTTACACTTCACAATACACGATAAAATGGAAAAGAAAGATACCTTATCTTCGTGTTCAGATTCGGAAAAACAACAAATGCAACTAATTCAAGATAAATCAAAAGCAAGTTGCATGGTATCTTTTCAACAACTTCATTCACACCTCAAGTGTCTTTCAAACAACGACTTAAAAGGAAGTCGAACCGAGGATGGATTCAAACGCGCATTTACGACACTTTTTTGTCAAGATCTAGAGACTTTCACAGGCACGATGTTCCTAAACATGGATCAACTTCAAAAGCAACTTGATAACAACGAATTTCAAGAGATTGGATCCATGGCCTCTTTTAAAGTTCTCGAGACACAGTTTCAGATGTTCATCAAGTCAAAGATTTATTTGAATGATGAATATATTGTAATGACACGAAACTACTTTCTAGAATACACTCGACTCGATATTCCAGAATTCCGTGATACACTGATCCAAAACATGGATTATGTTAAAAAGTCGATTGAGAAAAGAGCGCTGCATAAAATGGAGTATGACAGCAGGGTGAATGAAAGACTGATGCAGACGACAGAGGAAAAGGTTGATTCGAGTAAAGCATTGGATGCTAGTTTAGTTATCATTGAAAGCAATGGGACAGAATCACAAAAGCAGGATACAAGCAGCAGATCAGGGAATGATGCACATGTTAATGATGCAGATATCAGACCCATATATAATGAAGAGCCAATGGCTGAGGTACAAACGACTGATGATAATGTATCTGCTACAGGACAACAGCATACTGAGCAACCTGAATTCAATAATGAAGGAAAGGTTGACCAGAATGCTGAACAATGTCATGACATACGTCCTTTACCTGCTAAATTAACTGATAACATGACAACTAAACTCTCAGATCAATCACTCGAGTCTGAAAATGTATGTCTCAAAAATACTGTTGCCCAATTTCAAAAAGATTTTTCAAGAATGGAAGCACATTGTGTTAATCTTGAACTTAAATATCAAAATCAAGTTTTAAAAGAAGGGCAACAAGGTCAATTTTTGAATGTACAAAGTAATGAAGCCAAGGTTAAACATGACATAGATGTAATTGAAACAATAAACATCGAATTGGAACATAAAGTGGCTAAGTTACTCAAGGAAAATGAGACTTTGAAAAGGCATTACAAAGAAATGTTTGATTCTATCAAGACAACGAGAGCTAAGAACATAGAACACACAACTTCTTTGATTGCAAATAATGATAAATTCAAAGCTCAACTTCAGGAAAAAGGGTTTGCAATTGCAGCATTAAAAAATGAGTTAAGGAAACTAACAGGAAATAGTGTGAATACTAAGTTTGCAAAACCATCAATCTTGGGGAAACCAGTTTTACAACCACATAGAAACCAGTTCGTTGTTAGACAACCGACTGCGTTTAAATCTGAACGTGAACAATATCATGAAATACAAGATTTGAAAGCTCAAATGCAAGACAAGAACATAGCCATAAGTGAGTTAAAGAAACTCATCGAGAACTACCATCTGTTGTTCGACAACCAAATGCTCAACGAATTCCAAAACCATCAATTTTAGGAAAACCGACTCCTTTTTCAAATTCTCCTAGAAGAGGCTAAGAAAAGACACCAAACAACGTCTAGAACTCTAGATACTTTTCTGACTCAAACATTTTGTTTGCTGCGACATGTCAGAATGATCTTTAATGCAAATCAATAAATCTTGTGTTATAAAATTCCATGAAAGAAGTCAACTCGCGTGCTAAGGTTCCATCAATAAACAACGAACAGAAAACAAACCCGTAGAGCAAATAAGGGTTTGCAACAAACCAAATAAGACAGAATCGCCAACCAGACATAGGTTTTTCAATAAAAAGGACTTCCACTGATGCATGGAGAAAATAACAAGTCCTAGATCTAGTCTTAGGTGGACAACCAACGTAGAAATCTCAGACTGTTTCTTATGGGTTTCCAACCGGAAAAGATATTCACCTCTAGCACAAGCTACAACAGGTGATAGTGAACCCCCAAATGGTTCAAAAGAAAGATATCACTAACACAATGTAAAAGCGAACAAGCTCTTGATGTTAGTGCATGTACTCTCTTAAGTACATGTACATCATTTAATCCTATAAAGGAAGGACTCAGTGTTTGGTTGCGGAAAAGACAGATATCTCAGAAAACAGGGCTTCAAGGAATTTTGATCTGATGATCGACAAATGGCGTCTGCTAAAAATAACACTTCAGGCCCCGTTCCCAATATGCAAAAAGATACTTTGATCGCAGCAGATCAAGCTCGTTCTTCATGGCAATGACGTCTGTTCACAATCATCAGCCGTCCGTTCTCAATCAAGATTGATGTCTGATCACAACAGTATTAGACCTCTGCACCACAACGACAATATAATGTCTGTTGAAATGTCTCTTCAGGCCTCGTTCTCAGACAAAAAGGTTTCAGACTATGACAACTCTGACCCAGAGCCCCAAGACAAAATGTTTTCCTTATAGTAAAAAATCCATAAAAAAAAAAAAATTCATCACTGATCAAGGGTTAAATTTTCTGCTTCAGTCCTTTACTTAAGAATATTACAATCTAACACACGATCAAGCTGAGGAAAACAACAATGATCAAGCACCGAATGCATCATTTCAAGAAGCTGAATTGTCAATATTATTGTACACTCGGGACAAGAAATTGGTGAGAGACTATCCCTCACGGACAACATTGATAATTACGATGTGCATTCCACTTCAAACCATCAAAGTCATGATTACCGATGGACCAGAGATCATCCATTAGAACAAGTTTGTGGAAATCTAACCATGCCAATTCAAACAAGACGGCAACTTGCCACAGATCCTGAAATGTGCATGTTCGCGCTCACGGTGAGTATTGTTAAACCAAAGAACATTAAGGAGGCAATTGTGCTGATTTCTGCATGATCGAAGCAATGCAGATAACTTTATCATTGACATACTAAAAGATATCAGGGAACAGTCGACAAATAACCATTTGGCAACATAATTATGAAACCTAAAGTGTTATGTAAGAACAAAGAAGTTTGAAGATCAGACTATAATTTGCAACAAAGCACGACTTGTTGCTAAAGGTTATGCTCAAGAAGAGGGTATTGATTTCGAAGAATCATTTGCACCAGTTGCTCGCTTATAAAGCAGATCATATGTTTTAGTTCCCACGCAGCACACAAGTCCTTTTCCAATCTATCAGATGGCCGTGAAACCGACATTTCTTAATGGTCCCACTAAAGGAAGGAGGTTTTTAACGTTGCTCAGCCATAAGGGGTTCGTTATCCAGATCAACCAAGAAAAAGTCTACCTTCCTAAGGAAAGGCTTTGTTTGGATTAAAGCAAGCTCCAAGACCTGGGTACGATGAACTAACAAACTTCCTAATGTCCAAAGGCTATACTAAAGGTAAAATTGACCCTACTTTATTCAAGACAACAATAACGGGAGGATATTCTCCTTGTGCAGTATTTACTTGAATGACATAATTTATGGGTTCTACAAACCCTAAATATTCAAAAAGATTAGAAAAGTTTAATGCACAATAGAATTGAAATGTCCTTTAATATGGGGAGATGAAAATTCTTTTTATACTACAGATCCACCAGTCCCCAAAGGGTATTTTTTATACAATACAGGCCAAGTAACGCTTCTAGAAATTCTGAAAAGCATAATATGGACAATATGTCACTCCATTGTACACCAATTGGCTACAAAACCCAAACTAGATGTAGGATTTGAGTGGAGACCCGTAGACCAATACTGATTAATGTATTACAAATCAGTCACTCATGTACTGACATCTAGTAGACCAGACCTTATGCAAGCATAAGCATTGTGCACGTTTTATCAAGCACGACCAACTCAAAAGCACCTCAATTAGGTTAAAAGAAATCTTTAAATACCAAAAGGAAATATTAACATGGGACTACTGGTATCAAAGGATTCTGGCATTTGAACTAACAGTCATTTTTAGACGCTGATCATGTGGGAACCTTATACCCTGAAAAGCACTACTGGAGGATACAGTTCTGGTGATATAACTTGTAAGCTGGATGTCAAAGAAACAAAACTTCACTGCAATGTCTTCAGCAAAGGCAGAGTACATGGCGTTATCTGTAAGTTGTGCTCAAGTAATGTGGATGAGGACACAACTTCAAGATTATGGCTTCAACTATAACAAAATACCGTTGTACTGCGACTCTCAGTCAGCCATAGCAATATCATGCAACCTCGTACAACACTCGCGAACAAAGCACATCCATACTCGGTATCATTTCATAAAGGAATAGGTTGAAAATGGTATAATTGAATTATATTTGTCAGAACTGAATACCCAAATATCTGACATGTTGATACAAAGCCCCTTCCTGAGAAGATCGTTTTAAGTATCTTGTCAGAAGGATTGTATGAGAATGTTTGACTCCAGCCATGATCTGGAGGTTCTAACAAATGAGACTGCTTGATATCATCATCAAACATCACCATGTAAATAGTTTTAAGAAAAGAAAATATAAAAATATAAAACTTTAAAAAGAAAATACAAAATCAGAAAAAACAAAAAATTTTCAAACAAAATCTTCTCGACATGTCTCTTGGAATCGATAACATTTACGTGCTTAGAAATGTCGATTAACATTGACATGGAGTCTGTAAAGAATGTTCGAGCGAGGTTGCAAATTGTTTCAAAACATGTCATTTCTAATTTCTAAATGGCTTATTGCAAATGTCATGTACATAACCAAGACTTCAAATAAAGTAAGGGTTTATAACTTTATCCTCCCAAGCGGGGGGGGGGGGGGGAGAGATAATTAACGTATCTCTACTTGATCTGATCTTACAAGACATTCAATATTTTTGCTTAAGAAAAAGAAAGTGTTCCGTTACATGCGCTTACCCCTTACCTTAGAAGAGAGCCTCGTAACTTAGGTTTTCAAAAAGTTGAACACAATTTTCAAGAATTTCTCGATACAATTCAAAATCTTTCAAAATTATGTATTTAACACTCCATCTCCCATAAGTTGGTTATGCAAAAGACAACAATTTCACAAATTGGTCCTATTTTTGAGGGGAGTTTTTGAAAACAAAGTTTTTTAATGTTCTTTGATACAATCAACAACGACAATTATTATTATTCAAAACATTATCAAAATATTCCAAACCATTCTTGCTGATAATATTTTGCACACCCACAAATTATCAAGACATATATTAATCACAATTAATTTAAAACGAAGTGTTTTATTATTTAAAATAAGGGGAGAAAATGTAATTAAAATAGAGTATCTAATCGACTCAATGTGCTGAACAGTAAGAAAAGGTTTTATGGTTTGATCTAATACCTAACAACATCTTAATTTCACGATGATTTTGAAGTCATAAGGTGGTTAGGTTAGAATCAATCCTATTGATCCAACCAGAACCGGAGGATCTACCTCAAGATAATTCCAAAGTTAGAAATAGCAGTCCTTATATGCATTGAAGATGAATGTATATGGGAAATAAATGCAACTAATATTGAGTTAACACGGAACAAATCACAACAAGGGGTTAGTAATGAAAGTCTTGGTAACATTGAAGTTGAAAGAATGAAAAAGAAATGGGTAAGGAATAAAGGGGTCAAAGAAAGAAGCCCTCCACACAACTTAGGCAGAACCGGTCAATACATATGCTGTCAGAAATCACAAGTGATTGCTAACAATGAAAATGACATCATGGAGCCCATTGATGCAATTTACAAACCCGTTCCTCAGCGATCGTGTTCACTCAACAGAAACTTGATCCTCATTTGGCACGGAGAAACACAAGTTATCTATTGACAATCTTCACTCCGCAGATTGTTGATATTGAATAGTGGCAATAATATAACTCAGTTGGAATCATCATTTCATTCTTAAAAATTGCAAATCAACTCTTTAAAGGGGTGTTTGGGATAAGGGGCCAAAATGGGTAAAAATAGGTGTAAAACCATTATAGGTCATCAATTCAAATTTGCCAAGCTCTTTTATGAGGATTTAATCAATTTTCATTAATTTCCTAAGTTAAAAATAGGTTTTAAGATAATTTCTTTAAGTTGCATGAATCTGTGGTTCGAATTTCTTTCAAACTGGTTGTAATTGATTCTTTGTTTAAAGTCTGTTTTAATGTCTTATCTTTTCTTCATATTGAGTCTAATGCAGTAACATCTAAGAAAGTTAAGTTTGTTTCCTTTTTTTGTCATTTGTTTTCTAAGTCTATCTGTCAAAATTTTCTTTAGTTGTAAAAAGTCTATTTTTCAATCTGACAATTAGGCAAGTTAAAAGTTGTTATAATATCTGAAGGTTCTTGCACCAATTATTTAGAGTATAAATTTTATCTGTCTTAACATATTTTGCAAATCAGCCTCTTTTTGCTAGCTTATTTTGAAGTTGCAAATAGCTTATTTTTCCTTTTAAGTAAAACCAAAAGTAAGAAATCTCTGTGTTTAGTCCTTTTTATAAGCATTTTTTTTAGCTCATAAGTGTTTCAAACTCCTTTCAGTTTGCTGTTTTAAGAAGCCCTTAGGATAAGCTTTAAGGTAGTATAAGTCTCAAGTTCATAATGATCCAATTGTTAGCTTATTTATAAGCCCAAAGATACCCCTTTAGGCTGTTTGGCTAAGTAGTTTTTCCTATTTTTCTTATTAGCTTATTGACTTTCATGCTTAATTTTCTTGCTGAAGTTTTGTTCTTAAGTGCTTATTATGTGTGGTTGAGTACCTTTGTTTGCTTGTCTTTCTTTCTTATTTGCTTATTTGTTCTTTTAATAAGCCATCCAGTTTAGCTTTAGCATTTAGTTATAACCAGTTTCTCTCCCTTTTCATTTAAGTTTTCTAGCTTATTTACTTGGTCTAATTTGCTTATTCTTGTTCCTTTGTGATTATTAAGTGTAATGCTATGCCTGCTTTAGCCTCATTTTTAGTTTTTTCCTAGGCTTATTTTGCACTTATATAGACCTAACAGTTAAGACTATAAGCACTATTACGTTAGCATTTTTTTCATTCTGTCACTTTTTCTTTGGCTCATTTCTAGCTTAATAATCAGATTCATAAAAAGGTGTTTTTATTAAAGTTGCTTATTTTTGTCTCTTTTATAAGTTTGTAAAAAGAAATTTAAAAAAATATGTTTCTCAAAAAAGAGTAGGCCACAGGTTTCGAACCTGAGACCTCCCCTTTACAATGCCAACACCTTAACACACCACCTCATAACCAATTGCCCTTGGGTCTTTTCACCTGTGGGCTTTGCAAGATTTAATCTTATAACCTCTTTTTAGCCAATAAGCCTAACAGCCCATTTATGATTATTTTACAGCTTATTTGATAAGCTGGCAACCAAACTATATTTTTCCTAGAATCAGCTTGCCTCAAAGTATTTTCTGTAATTTTTTTAGATTTTTATAAAATAGTTTGATATTTTTTATAATTAATTTTCATTAAAACAGTTTTTAAATCATAATAAATAAAATAAAAGTCAAAAAAAATATAAATCTTTTTTAGAAAATTTTCTTTTATCAATTAGGACCTAGGAAAAATAAAATTGCATTCGTAGGGTTAATTTATCAAAATTTGATTTTTTAAAGAACGGGATCGAATATAACCTGCTTTCGTTTTCTATCTACGTTTTTTGCCTTTTAATACTTTCGTTTTTAGTTCTAGTTTTCTTTTATTTTCTCCCCCCATACTTTTTAGTCACTCTAGAAAGGTTAATTAAATGCTTAAAAAAGTTTTTTAGGTTTAAATTTTGATAATTTAGTTTTTTTTACGCGTTTTTAATACCCGTTAACGTTTTTATTCCGTATCTTTAATTGCCTTTCTTGTTTGCTTTCTTTTAGTTATTTTTTGCACTTTATTAGTAGAAATAGATTCCAAATTAAATCTTTGATTATTCAAGCATAATTTGCAAACCGACACTCGATTTTCAAATTCACGCCTCGTCGAGAAACGACCCGGGGGATTTTTGATTTTACTTTGGATAAAAGTAATTTCTTTGAATCTTTTGGAATACGTATACTATATATAGATTATAATTACCCCTAAAAAGGCATTTATCGTTTTGGCACCGCTGCCGGGGAGGTGTGTACGAGTATCGAGTTGAAGTTTGTTGTGCCTTGAAGACCCTTCTCCGTGAAGTTTTTGTTTTCATTTTATATATTTTCATTATATAAAAACCAAAAAAATCAAAAAAAACTAAAATACTTTCCTAAGTATTTCACAAAATACAAAAATATTTTTCATTTCTTTTTAGTATATTTATAAAACAAGAGAAAAAACCAAAAATATAAAAAATTGTCCATAAAAAGAAAAAAATAAAAAATCACAGTTGTTAAATAGAACAACCAACATATAATACATCTTTTCAACTGATGTATTTATCCATTAATATACGTTCCCAACCAAAGATTTTCAAATAAACTTGCCTTTTGTGTCACTTGCGATATACGGCTCACCTTTGAAAGTTAAACACTTTTAGAGAGCTACCGTGAAGCTTGTTTATTTATAGGTTTTAAGTTATTCGATCTCGTTTTGTTCTTTAATAAAATATGCTTGTTTAAAAAAACTCAAAAAACCAAAAATAATCTTTTTTTAACCTTTTTTCATTTAATTCTTATTTTCTCAACCCTCTAATTTTATTCTTCTTCTTATCCCTCTAAGTTGTTTAATTCTTATGGCATCTCTCGATTATCATTTGAATGCCCATCTTCTACGATTTTATGGAATGTTCGTTCTTGTGGAGCTTTGTATCAATAAATCTTGTGCGTTGTTATAAAGGATTGCGTCTGTAGAAAAGTTCGTTCCGTGATCCTAATAAAACACCCGGGACTCGTTCTCAAGACCCCTCATAATTGTCCCAAGTGTGGAAACCCAGTTGATGGTCCAAATTTGATCAAGGATGGCTTTATGGCGAAAGAAAATTAAAAGAAGTTTGGTTTACAATTTGGCATGATACATGGAATTTACCAAGACCTTTAAACACTTAAGGGCATAACGATGACAATTAAACGTTGTTAATGCTCCTCAAGAGCCATTCATTGCTCAAACAGGACCCTCCGGTGAAAATTCCTCAGCCAATAGTCCTCCACAAATAGACCACCATTGTTGTTACGAAGTGTGGTAATTGCTTAGTACGATATATTTTTGTCTATGATGTTACTTGCAAGTCTTTGTGGCCGAACGTAAAAAGGCTCATTTTGGTTAGAATTGTCCACACGAAAATTTCGATTATCTCTGGTTCGTGTTTAGTACACACACTCTTATATAAGACAACCGACAGAAATACAGATCCTGACCGACATGCCATTGACCAAGGCAAAAGGTCAAATTCCACAAAAGGATAAAATACACAAGATAGATATCAATGATAAAAAGATTCCGGGAGATGATATTCCAGAGTCGCTATGTCCCAACGAGGCTGTCTAGCCAATTGAAGGTAATCCTGGTTTGATGAGAAATGAATGATGGAGAATATGATGCGAAACACTGATATAATTATAACTTAAAATTAATTAAATTAAAACCTAATTTGATCTACGGCGAAAATAGATGCTAGAAAATGGGGATCTTAAAAAACTACGGGAAACAAAATTTAGTTATAGGAAATACTAAATTTTATTATCTATACTAAAATACGGGGAACTGAATCAGGTATCAGCGGCGAAACCAAATACTAAAAAATTAAGAAGAAATAAATGCTAGAATTAAATTAAAAATCTAAAGTATAATTTCTTATTAAGGTAATTTGAAAAATAAAAAAATTAGAATTAAAACGGTGGTTCGTTTTTTGGAAAATGTTAAACGAAAAGAAAACCGGTAAAACGCAAACCCTCGGTCTTAAAACGGGTCTTAAGATGAATTTTATGAAAAATAAATCCATATAATAAATGTTATATTTTGTACTAGACTATATAATGTCAAAAGAAAATTTTATAAACAAAAGGAAAAATGTTTTTTTATTCTTTTTCTGATTTTTATGAATTTAATAAAGAATTTATAAATCTAATTAAAAACTAAGAAATAGAAAAAGACAAAAATATAAAAGTAGATGTAAAAATTCTGAAAAAATTAAAAGTTAATAAAGAAAAGTTAACAATTTTAAAAATATAAAAAAAATTGCCCAAAAGTTACTGTATATAGATTAAAATGTAATTTAACTAATTAAAATTAAACCTAATTTAATTATTTAAATTAAATAAATACTAACTGCCTGTTAATACAAAAGGACTACGGGGTAAGGGAAATAGAGAGGACATAACGGGGAAACAAGAATAATAACAGCTGGTGGGGACTAACAATTTATAACTATAAAAGACAAAAGTACAAAAAACAGTCCTGATGTGGACCGACGATATGCAAGGCACAAGTCCAAACAGTTCTCTTTATTATCAAAAAGCTATAAATAGCCCCAAAGTTGCTAGATGGGCCTGTGAGTCTTATCATTTTCTTCTATAAAGGGACATAGGTGCTGGAATCTAACTTATAAGCTAGAAAAGTGAGCTTTTTGAGGGCTTTTGCCAGAAGCTTATCAAGCTTTTCCCTTTCTTATTGGCGATTTAAGCTGACCCCAATTAGATACATTTACTTATGAGGAAAAGTTATTAGGGAGAGTGGGACGGTGTACCAGGAGTCTCTAAATAAGCTAAGGTTTCCAGAGAATAAGCCCTAATATAAGTCTGGAAATGAGATAAGCTATGTGGCTGTTTTAAAAAAAAAAAACAGGAAAATGGATACTACTGTTTGAGCACTAATTTAAGCTTAATACTGAATATGACAATCTAAATTAAATAAGCTGACTTAAACCTACTAGATTACCTACCTACAAGCTATAAGGAAAAAAAAACACTAAGGAATCCTAGGGCGTCCCTTAGTTTTCAATAAGCCTAGAAAAATTGAGACCTAAAGCCTGCAGTGCTCCTAGGTCCTAGGGGAAACAAGGCTAGTGAGCTTAAGGGTCCTTGTTAGGCTCTATTTTATCCCAAATTAAGAAAATACTCTTATGAGCCCTTTTTAGTCAAAAACCTCAAGCCACAAACAGATTAACAATGGAGGCAATTATGAGACTTATTTTCAAAGTTTGAACTAAATAAAATGCGATCTTATAACATGACTGATATTAGGTGTTAAAAAGGGCGGGTTCTACAAAGAAATGATATGAGCGGTACTCTTGACTTTCACTGGAGTGATTGGTTAAAAGACAGAACAAGTGCTTGGTTATATAAAGTGGCTTTAGGGAAACTAACAATAACAAGCATGAAAAACAATGTGCTTATTGCTGACCTCATAAGCAGCTGGAGCACTTGAGCCTCAATTTGAGCTTATTCAAATTTTGACCATTTATTAAGGACCTTAAAAATTCTATTTTTAACTCTCAAACTTTTGGTTTAAAGTGCACTAATAATCACCTACACACTCAGCCAAAGTTGGCTCTGAGTGGTTATCACCCATTATATACCACATTGACCCCATTTAAAGGTTTAAAAACTCAACCCCCTTTATTTATAATATTCGGGTCTTCATAGGCTTTTTAAAAGATAATAAAAGGGGTATTACGAGATTTTATGCTGAGCCTCTTAACAACTCTTACAATTGGTGCGTGTAAGATTAAATTATAAGTGAAGTTTAATAACTTTTAACACATTTTTAAATAATTTAAACAGAATTAAACAACTTAAATTATACTTGAAATTTCGACAATAGTAATTTCACTAAAATTCTTAACTTTTTATATTAAAAACAGAAATATAACATAAAACTTTTAAAATACCACTGAGTTAAAGCTAATACAATGAAAAACTTAATTTAAAGATATTTAAAACTAAAACATAGTAAAAGTGTGGTTGGCTTCGGCTTGGTCTTCTCTCTTTTATAGAGGTCCAAAGGCATCACTTGGTCTTGGGTTGTGTTTGCTGTGAGAGTACAAAGCTTCCCAAGCAATCCTAGCCTTCCATTCACTTCTCTTCATCTCAGCCATTGAAGGGGGTGCGGGTTTTTGTAAATTGTCAACAGGGAAGGTTATAGGGGTAATGGGGAGGTGGGAAATGGTGAGGGGTAGGCTGGGAAGTGTACTAGGGGTGGTGGGACGAGCTAGAAACCATGGGAGAGGCGGTTTGGGTTTTGGCGGTAAACGGGTTCGAGTACAGTTATGGTTCAGGTTTTAAAAGGAAAGTTTGGGGAAGGTGCAAAAGCACCCCCCATCTTTCATTCTCTTTTCATTTCATTCGAGCCCCTTTTAGTTATAAATAGAGTTTGGAAAGTGACAGATTTGGCCCTTGTCGTTTTATAACAAAAGAATTAAAAGGGGTTTTGGGTAATTGCAATAATGGTCCCTCTAGTTTTATAAAAAGAGAAATAAAGAAGGATTTGAACAATTACAAAAACAGTCCTTGGCTTTTAAAATTGTAAAAGAAATGCCAATTGGCAGTTTCAGTCCCTGGACTCTTTTTACCATTTTTCCTTTATAAAACTTGTTTTTTAAAAATGATAACTTTAGTCCCTAAAGTTTTGTAAAAAGGATTAATGGGCTTTTGTTTTGTGTTGGGCTTGTATTGGGCCCAATAAGGTTTAGGTGGGGTTATTGGGCTTTTTCAAGCCCAATAAGGTTATGAAGTGGGTTTTGTGTGTACAATGGCTGAGATTGGCTGTAACTGGGCTAGGATTGGGCCTTCAAAGTCTTCACAGTCTTTGTCAAATGCACACAAATGGGCTGTTGTAATTGATTGAGGGCCCATTTGGTCTTCACAGTCTTTGTAGTTATACTATTGGGCTTTCCCGGCCCATCAGATGGGTTAAGATTGCATTCAATAGTATTCTTCAGTTCCGGCTCCGGTTTGACTGCTGATTCTTCTGTATTGACTCTGACTTTGACATTTTTGGACTTTGGCCTTGATTTTGCACAGTCTTTTCCATTCCATGCTCAGTTTTGTCATTTTGGCTTGGTTTTCTGTCTTTTTGTTGATATCCACTTCCTGCACAATACAAATGCAAAACAAACATATATTTGGCAGTTTTTGTCTGTTTTTGGTCATTTAAGCTCGTTTTTAGAGGTAAAAGATATGTGTAATTAAGCACTTATCAAATCCCCCAAACTAAGGTATTGTGTGTCCTGCTAAGCACTCATCCATTCCGGAAATTTACATGGAAATAAGGAATACTGGTCGGTGTCCACCAACTTTTTCGGTAACTTGTTAAGTATGACCGCCGAGCAATGTTCGTTCAATAGGGTTCTAGCCATCTCACTAAGCTTTTCTTTATTTCCGATTAAGTCTTTAAGAGTTGAAGCAAATTTGGGCATTAGAGTCAAAGCATCCACGAAGCTAATTTCGAAACTCATATCTTTGAAGATTTTGTAGAATTTCTCTTTTTGTTCGTTAGCATTTTCATGGTGCTTCTCATCATTTCGCCTTGACGGATAAGGAATCGACGGTTTATGGTTAGGCAATACGGCGCACTAACTGGAGCAACAACTGATCATAAACTGGATTTATGTTTCAAACTGGACAACCGGAGGTGGACATCTTTCGGTAAATTCCTATTAGTAGGAAAAACCGTGTCCTTTGTCACCTCGGTTCTACGTTCTACTACTTGAGGAGAAGAAGTAGTAGGAATCGTAGGTCCTTGATAAACAACACCACTTCTGGTAGTAATACCCTTTAAGTCTTCCTTCGGATTAGTAACCGTGTTACTTGGAAGAGAACCTGAACTCTAAGACAAAGCGGTATTGGAATTTACGAACTTAGAAAGCATCTCCGTTAAATTTGTCATCTGGTTTTGTAAACCTTGGCCTTGATTTTGCATATTCCTTAATATTGCATCATTCGCCTTGACATAATTCTCAAAATCTGTTTTTGAAACACCTTGCATTTGCGGAGCAGAGGCTTGATAAGGTTGAGCTTGGTAAACTGGTGGTTGACTAGTCGGAGGTTGATACACTTGTCCTTGATAGAAGTTATTTCCATGGTTTTGATTAAAATTGGTTCCTCGATTTTGGTTGAAAATATTTCCTTGACTCTAATTGAAACGGTTTTGATTGTTTTGAATCGGAGGAAAACCAGGAGGGTCGGAATGTTGTTTGCAACCATCAGAGGTCCAGAATTGTATTCCTTGATTAAAATTGGTTCAGCAGCTTGTGAAAACGTACTCATGAATGTTGTCCCTCATAAACATTGCCACGTGGCTTGGACATTTCTATAAGAATGAGCACCTCCACAAGTACAACAACTCTGCTCGACTTCGCTTTACGGTACGGGAGCTTAGGTCTTTTTCTGCTTGTCGATAGCATAGTTTTCATCATATTCCTTTAAGATTCAAAAACTCGTTAGTAAGAGCAGCAAACATCTGGTGCAATTACCGGGGTAGAAGAAATTCGAACCTCACTTTGGCAAACGACTAGTGCCTTGTTTATGTGAATTAAACGAACCTTGGATTTACTCTCGATAAATTTTCATTCATAATTCACGAGGCATCTTATCCCAAAAAAATTTCCACCCCGCAAGCAGAATTCACCGAATCTTGATCTTAGCATCAAAGCGATTGTAAAAACGTATCGAGTTGAATGTAATTTTGAAATCCGTGATGTTGGGCATGCTCGATAGAAATCATAAATCGATCCCAGCCTCGTAAAACGATTTCGTCAAAATCTTTGTTGAAATCTCGTGATTTCGTTTCGAAGATTTGTCTTTTTTGAAGGAGAAAAGAAATGATTAATGAATTTGAAACAAGATCATCCCATAGTCAAAATTGATCGAGGAGGTTTCTTTCTCTACCATACCGGCTGAACCTTCAAGAGAAAATCGGAAAAAAGCACAAGCTTAATTGACGTGCGCCTGGGATGACCAGGAATCTCAATCTCATCGTTGAGGTAATCTTATTGAAATTATGGATGGAGCACGTGGATCCTCTTTAACGTGTTCGAAAACTCTTGTTTTTGAAACAGATTGATCTCAACCATGCTTTAACTCACATTGCATTGATTTCGGGAATTAACGACCGATTGGCATCCTCGTACCCCTCGTGGGTAGTTGGAGCAATTCCGCCATAGTCCCGTTTATAGCGGCCATTGGAACAAAAGGAGATTTAATCAAAAGTTTCACAAAATTAAATTGTTCACAACTGCCGGTGGGGCTTGTTTGTTACGGTTATGGGTTGCGTTTGAGATCGATGTTGCGCATGCACAAAGTAGAAAAAGAAAATTTAAACTAAATTTTTTTGATGTTTTTTTTACATTTTTTTTACTAAACTATTTTAACGGATAACGAGAAGACAACTTAAACCAAATAATCAAATTTACTTCACGGTAGCTCTTAAAATTTTTACTTTTTAAGGTGAGCCGTATTTCGTAAATGACACAAATGACAAGTTTTTAAATCTTTGATTCGAGTTGGGAACTTACTAATGGATAATACCTCAATTGAAGGTATTATTTGTTGGTGTTCTTTTACCAACTTTGTTTATTTTATTTTTTATTTTGGACAATTTTTTTTATTTTTTTAATATGATAATTATACTAAAAGAATTTTTTTTTTACTTTTTATATATATATATTTTTTATTTTTGAATTTTTTAACAAAAACAAAACTTTCAAGAACGAAAGGGTCTTCAAATCACGATCAACAAACTTCAAACGAGAGAATCTTAATCACAAATCCCCGGCAGCGGCGCCAAAAATTGATTCGTAGTAAACCAACACACGTAATAATATAATATATAATATGATGGAAAATTACCAAATTACCCTTGAGGACAAAGGTAAAAAGGAAAATCTTCACAAATATATATAATATAATACGTATATTAACCGGGAAGTATGATTCCCGGGTCGTTATTCCCCAACGATTTGTGAAATTGAAACCACGTACGTTTGTTGTTCGGACGAGAACAATGAATTGATTGAAACAAAGATTGTGCTTTGATTATCATAGCTTCTAACCACATTAAAATAAGCAAATGATAACAATTAAGCACGAAAACAAATAACGGGAAATCAAACTTTAACTAAAAACGCAAAACGAGAACCCTAAACGGTGGTCAAAAACCCTAAATTTCTAAAATTAAACCTAAATTAAAATTTTCTTTTTAAATGGACTCTAATTGACTAAAAAGTAAGTTTAAAGAAAACTAGAACAAAAACGGAGTTGAAATGAGCTTTAAAACACGAAAAATGAGAACGGGAACGAATCCCGTTCTTTAAAAATCGAAATTTTGCAAATTAAACCCTACGAAGGCAAAACTAATTTTCCTAGAAACTTTACGATAAAAGAAAATTTTCTAAAAAAGATTTATATTTTTTTGATTATTTTTCTATTTTTTATGATTTTTTAAAGTTTTTAATGAAAATAAATGTTTAAAAATACTAAACTATCTATAAAAATTCTAGAAAAAATACAAAAAATAGCTTATACTAATTAGAACCTAGGAAAAATAAGCTTGATGTCACAGCTTAATGAATAAGCCACGAAATAAGCTTAAACAGCTTATAAGCTAAAATGGGCTAAATGTGTATAAGAATTAAATTTTGCAAACCAATAATGAAAAAGACCCCAGGGCGTGTTGGTAGTGGAGTGTGTGTTGTGTTGTTTATAAAAGGGGTTGAGGGTGTTGAGGTCGGGGGTTCGAGTCTTGCTCACCCCCGATTTCCACCTTCCCCCTTTTTTTATTTTTGAAAACTTATAAAAGCAAAGTTGTAGAAAAGCTAAAAATAAGCACTTTTAATAAAAGAAACTTTTTATGAAAAGCCCTAAATAAGCTGTTAAACAGCTTATAACTTGACAGAAACACTTAACTTTATTCTTTTTGAGTTTTTCTTAAACTAAATAAGCTAGAAGACTTAATAAGCTAAAGTTAAGACTAATTAAGCAATAATATGCTAAACCTAAGCTAATGAACTAAACAGGACTAAAAATAAGCAAGAAATAAGCTAAAAGACTAAATAAGCTATTTTATTAAAACTAATAGCCAAACAGGCCCTACAAGGACCTTTGAGCTTCTTTTTAAGCACTAAAATGGATCCTTAGGCCTAGTAGCTTTTTAACCATTACTTAAACACAACTATATAAGCTACTAGAAATTGCCCAAAACCAACTCCATTCTGAAAAACAGATAAGCAAGGAAAAAGCACTTATGAAACAGCTATTAGCTACTGACTTGGTCACTTTTGGCTTAACTAAAAAGAACTAGAATAAGCTTGCAATGACTTAATAAGCTAAGAACTACTTTAAACTATCCTAATAAGCTAATTTAAGAACAATTTAAGCAAAAGTTTAAGAAAATAAGCTATAAAAACTAAAATAAGCACTTGACAAAACCTGAGACCCAAACAGTCCCTAAAGGGATCTTTGAGCTTATTTTTCAATAAGCTCTTGGATCCTTGTGGGGAAATGGCTTATGCAAGCTTATTCTATAACTAATAAGCTTCCTAAAAATGCTTCTGAAAATGATTTTGAAACAATTTAGCTTAATGAAAAAGCACTATGAAAACAGACTTAAGACTTAAATCATGCTGAGTTTTTATTTTAAAAATGAAAAGACAAAAGCCAATTGCAGCTTAAAAATAGAACAATTATCAAAAGAGCTTATTTGAAAGAGTAAGCTAGCTCTAAAGATTAATGACCCTAGACCTACTTATGCTATGAAAATCAAATCCTAAAAGCTACAATTACCATCTGAAATTTAAGCTAAAAAATGGACTCTTTGTTATTTTCATTATCTGATGCAGTTGGCAAGCTTATGACCAAATACTTAAATCCTAAAAAATGCAGACCTTAAAAACTAAATGCAACACTTAATAAAACACCTAAATCAACTCAAATAATAAAACTAGATTAGCTAAATTCTGCTTGAAACTAGAATTGGCAGAATTTTCACAGGTTTAATATAGCAATAAGAAAACTTATGAAAACTTAATTATTCCTAATCAAACTTATAAATCCTGCACTTATAACCTAGTTTTGGAAATTCAAATGTAACTAAAGGATAAAAGGACCACAAACAGTATTAACTTGTAGTTAATACTGCTTGTCCCAAACACCCCTTTATTGCACTTAAATCCATTTCTAGCTTATGAATGTAAGATTTAATGAGCAAAAGTTCAATACCAGATAACAAATAGCTTATAACAACCTTAATAAGCATAAAACTATAAGCAAATAAGCTAGAAACAATAAGCTACAAGTTAAGCTAATATTTTTTAGTTTTTGACAGTTTTATGTATTTAAACTAAGAAATCTAAGATCTAAGCTATAAAACTTAAAAACAGATATTGAAACATATTTAATAAGCACAAATAGACAGAATTAAGCACAAATAAGCTAGACTATAAGCAGTTTAAGCAAAATTAAGCTAGGAAAATTAAGACAGAAAGAGTAAATGAACTTACAAGGAACCTTAGCTAAACAAAGGTATCAAAGGCTCTAATGAGCTATCTACAAGCTCTGACTTATTAAGAATAAGCCAGTAAAAGTCCTTATGAGCTCTTCCATGGTAAGCTCATCTTCCAAAAAGCTCAAAATCCAATAAGCCAAGGTATTAAGCTGATTTTAAGATTTAAGTTTATTAAGAGCTTATTAATAGCTCAATTTGAGCTTAGAGACTCAAAGAGCTTAAGAGGAGCTTATGTAACATTAAAAGCTTATTAAATAAAGTTTTAAGTGAATATAAGAAAAGCAAATACGAATTCCATTAATGAAAAAGTTGAGTACAATTCTAAAAAGGAAATTACATTCAAGCAAACATTAAGCTAAACATTTTAAATGAAAAAAATTACAAAACTAATTTTAATAAGCTAATTTATAAGCTACTCCTCTATTTTTTTGTGAGTGAGGCTTTGCTTCTATTTATACTAGTTGGGAGAAGCTTCTAGGCCCCTAAGTCAGGTAGACGCTCCAATCAATCCCTCCCCTTCATTCTTCTCAAACATTGGATGCTCTCTCTCCATCGTTGGATTAGATTTTGATCACACGGATTGCCAACGTGGAAATCCGTGTGTTAGAGGCCTTTGTGCTTATTTTCCATACGTTTTAGTAATCCCTATTGATAGGTGTGTTTTCTCCATTGCCCCGCGTGTCTTTCCCCTTTAGGGATTTCCACCACGGAGCGATTGGTGGATGTATAATACTCCTGCCATGGTGTACCTTATCACTTGAATTGCTATGCCACGTAGTTAATTTTCATTTGCCCTTTGATTTTGACTCGGGGTAAAACTGAAAGTGACGATGAATAGTAAAACTGAAATTCCCGCGTGATTCTTTTATAAACAAGGGTGCGTTTGACTTTGGTTTTTACCCGGGGTTTGACTTTGGGCTTATAAAGGGATTTGGGCCGGGTGTATTGGATAACAGGAAAGGGCCATGGTTTGTTTGGGTTGTTATAAAGAGATAGTTAACGGTGTTAACTCTTATAATAAAAGAGTTAACACCGTTAGGTTTAGGGCATTTTTGGCAATTTGGTTTTCTTTTGAGGGAACTGATTTTAGGGAAATTTGGGTTTTGTCTTTTTGTGGGTTGACTTTGGTTGACTAAGGGTTGACTTTTGTTGACCTTTGATAGCATTCTCCCGGCTCTTGTACACTCAATTCCGTTCCCGTGTCCGTGATTGTCCGGTTTTGACCGTTTTCTTGAGATTTTTGCATTACTCCACCTACACAATCACAAGATAAAAACAAGCAATGATTCAAGCATTTTAAAGCCCAATATTTTGTCTTTTTTTTAGAGGCTATTTTTTGATATAAAAAAGATATGTTTTTCACACATCTCAAATACACCATCGAAAAGAGCCATCTTTCTCTAAACTAACAACACAGTGCTGCCCCACGACTAAAATGACTAGGTCCATATGAAACCCTTGGTCCTAGCAACTCCTCGAATTGTTCAGACAATTTTTGTATTTCCGAGAGTACTAGACAATATGGAGACTTCACGACTTGCGTCGCTCCATGAACCAAATCTATACGAAACTCAACTTTTTGTCGTGGTGGTCATCGATAAATCTTCCGGAAACGCATCAATAAAATCTCGTATAATGGAAATATCACTCAATTTTGGTTCATCTACCTTTGTGTTCATTAAGGTTTTCACGACTCCTTGAGTACGTTCACCATGAACCCGAAGTATCTCATCACCTTCCAACGGTATTCTAACCACCATCTCAAGACATACTATCACAAACTTCCTCTTGGACGACCAGTCGATTCCCTCAGTCACATCAAAGCTTCCATGACTCAATGATATCAATGAACTCTAAGGGTTACAAACAATCGAATAGGATAATAAACGAATATCGAGTCAAAGGCTAGAATGCATATAGGAGATTCAACATATGCAATTAGACGTAGATCAAATGACATAAGAATCATTTGAAAGAAAGGATACGTATATGCACCGAGTGAAAGCGAAAACAAAATAAAATCAACAGGCGTACCACGACAAAAGAACACATAAAAAAATTAATACGAAAGATGAAAATTCTTATACCAATTATCGACTTTACTCGAAAGACCAAATTAAATATTGTTTTTATAAAAATCAATTTAAATTAAGAAAGTCACTTTAAGTATAAAATCATTTTAAATAATAATGAAATTGTCTTAAATGTAATATTTAAAAAAAATTCATTCTGGTTGTCATAAAAATCTAGAGATGGTTATCTAATGGTGTATCGTACCTTACCACTATGAATCACTTTAAACCTACTCTTTATAAAAAAATAAAATTTATTTAACCACTCAACAATTTTCATATCCTATTTGCATTAAACATATTCTATTTACAAAGATCATTTTAAACACAGTTTTTCCCAAACACCAACACAATACTTCAAAACGGCTTTTATAATTAGACATCATTAATAAAAATTTTTTACACAAACAGAGGACACTATAATACCAAAAGGGATCGTAAAACACCGTACATGCCCTAACACAATTATATTGTTTGATAACAAAAGAAAATATCAGGAACCATATACTTAGAATAAAATCAGACAAACTCGTACAAGAAAACTCATGCAAGACGTTACGTACCCAAAAGAAAACGTAAGGTCTTATCCAAAATAACGATCAACAGAGCAAACCTAAAAGCATCGATACTAACACGTCGCCAACGGGTTACGAAAACCAAGGGATATACAAAGAAAGGAGTAATCATCTACACTAATATGTTAGGAACAATTAGTGCAAAAAAACGTTTGATACTCATACGAGAAATCAATACAACGAAAGAACTAACGAAACGCGCCTATATCCGAAAGAGCAGATCCGAACAAACATTCGAGCAACGAGCAACCACAATAATAATAATAATAATAATAATAATACTAGGTATCCACAAATACTAGATAGAAGAGAAACTTACTATCTATACAACTCAACTCAACATATCCTCCAATTAGGGTGAGAGAAAAATTTCCATACCACCATCTTTATCATGAATACACATATCAAAAAGGAAAACATATTACACTACCACCTTATAACCAAACATAAATAAATGCAATCATGGTCACAAGTCTACGTGTGTGATGCCTTTATAATTATGTTAGCCACCATAATTATAAGTGCCTCCTTTCATACGTGTACTTACTCCCAAGATTACCCATTTCAATTATAATTCACATATGAGCACATATACCACATTGCACATCTTAAACCACTATAACTTAACACATAAAGGATGCTCCATCAATTGACTACTTACTTATAAAAAAATAAAATCGAAACGGCATAAAGGAACGAAAATCTCGCGACAACTCCCAAAATACGAAATATCCGAAAGAAATAATCAATAACAACATAACAAGGTAAAGGACGGGATAAACTTATGCTGGGCCTCGCTTGGGTTTGACTTTGCCTCCACAAGAATCACCTGACTCCGCGGGTCCAACCCTACTACGCGCATTCGACAAACGATCAACTATCCTATCTCCTTCGGTTCCATAAGAGGCTCCTCTTATGGATCCTTATAACGCTTAAGCCCAGTTAAGAAAATGGTTCCCCAACGAGACTTCTTACGGGTGGGGGAAAAACATAGCTAAAATACTAAGAAAGTAATACATATCATACCAGATAAGGGTAGACAAAATAACTCAATGACAACTTAGCAAAATACAAGATATATAAGCTATGCAAAAATAGAGGGGAAGCATAAGCATTTAAAAGCATAAACACGTAAAGCCTAAAGCAATCTACAAGAAGGACCCCTAGGTTATAGTCTAGGCTCAACCACCTACTTCTATATAACCAAAGGCTCTGATACCAATCTGTCACACCCCGCCTAGGCTAAAACACGAGGCGTAACATCATGGATATCATCACAACACAATGGTATCTACTATAGAGAAATCTAAATGAAGGAAATAATCAAATGGACACTATATGTCATGACAATACCCAACACAAGATAAAGGAGTCTTGCATTACTAAAGTAATGTCCCACACGAAACAAAATAATCCAAATACTAACAATCTCTAACAAATAAGTATCAAGCAAAACAATTGTCATAATGAAAAGACTAGAAAAGACAACTCCACAAGCAATGCCTAGGGTCTCTCTAGCCACTCTTCCTAACATCCTTTTTATCATCACGATACTCACCTGAAAATGATGCTTAAAAATGTCAACATAAAGTTGGTGAGAGTCCGAGAGGTTAAAGACACATTATAAAATCCAACTGCACATTACTGTATAATAAAGAAAACTAATTGCAGGACAATAAATGACCATCATACATGGATAGCATGCATAAGCATCAATACATCTAATCCTAATACAATCCACTTACACACACGATTTGATACCTGGTTAGGATGTGTTTGGAGGTGTGTGGTTATTGATCACACCAGTAACGATTTATAAGACTTCTCAATCGTACCAAGGTCCTTGTGGTTACCCCTTTAGCCCCTGCCGTGGATATCCTCAAATAACCATCCTCAGCTAGGCCACAGATACCTTCCATTAAACAGGCCATGGACCCCAGTGACCCCCCTGACTAGTTCATAATTCTCAATATTCACATCAAAAACATGTAGCACCACAACTACAATAGTCCGTATAGTCAATGCATCGTTTGACAACACATTATCACAGTTAGATCAAAACATTTCCCAAACACTTGCATTATTTCACAGCTGGGCACCCTAATAAATCATAAGAAAAGAGGGGCTATGAAACTCACCTGAAGCACAAGCAGCGTCCAAACAATATTCCCACAAGCTACACAATACAAACACAAATGTGTTACACGCGACCAAGCTAAAAGCTCATGTCCATGTAACACTCATATGATGGATGTATAAGGGTTTAATTAACCATCATGGGTCACCCCGACACCATGCCCAAACTTAACCACTTCATTAACTCCTTCCACTAGTTACTTATAATTAACTCTAAATTATAGAATTTTATCATGACTTTACGTACTCCAAACCCTTACTTAATGACCCTCATAATTCATACCAAAAATCACCCATGCTCATTTATGAGTATATTAACTACCTTTGGATTTCCAAAAGCCATTTACATGTATAAGTACTCCTAAGAAAATCAAACTTCAAAACAGTCCCAATTCGGATCTGATTGCATACTAAAAAGTTTGGACTTATTAACCATACTTAGACAAAAAATCAGAAGGTATCCTTCTGGGGTTTCTCCATATACATATGGAACTTAACTACTGTAGAAGGGCTAAGCTCAATTTGAATTTTAAGTTAGGGTTTTACCCTCACAAACATGACCTAAATCTGACCCGTATTTACTGTTTTGACAACTTTTATGGTAAACAATATTTGAATGACTTTCCGACCTTAAAAACATCGAGGGCCCCCGATTTCAGGAAAGGTAAATTTAATGAACTACTGTTTAGATTCCAGAAACATAAAAAAACTATTACCATCATGGAGATAATCACTCGTAAACACAGCCCTAAATTCTGCTTATCCTAAATCAAGATTTTATCGCAAATCTAACCTAACCAATTGCATGATCATGACCCAAATCAATCCTTAATCATTCTAACATCATTAAATATCATTAATATTCTGTATTATATGTGAACCCTAGATCCATCATAAATGATGTTACATGAATTAAAAGAATAAACAAGGAAGAAGAACATATCTAACATCATCTCTTTAATTAACACGAACTAACACCTAGATTATTCTTGATCATAATTTTTTGGCTTCCTAGTTTTTGGGACTCAGTTCCCATGAAACAAGAAGAAGAGAAAAGAGATGGGCCAAAGTTTAATTATATAACTATTTCTTTAAGTCCTAGCCCAATCAATAAAGTCTAAAAAAAATTTTTTTTTCTTTAAACCCTAAATCTGGAACATCACCCTTCAGTAATAATATATATACATAAATATTAATATAACTAATTTACTTATTACCCTTAAGTTATTATAAAAACCAAAGGTTAATTTGATAAACCATTTTTAACTTAAACGCTACTTAACCAACCTTTCTAAAATAAACTTCATTTCCACCAAACCACTTTCCATTTTTAGAAAGTTTGCCACAAACTTCATATATTTCACCTCACTTATTTCATGTTCTAAATGCCACAATTCTCATAAACGCTTATCACTAAATCATCCAACTATTGACGTAGCATTACATGCAATACGTCATTCCTTTCCTTTATCACTAAACGTGAACAAATGGAATACTCATAATCCAACACAAACATACTTAAAATGAGATGCCCATACACCTCAAAATGATATCATGCACATACTTAACTCACTTAGCACACATACAATCACATAGCACACAATTAAACACATAAAATGAACGCTTGGCCATTTCTAATGGTATAAACTAACCTGCTCAAATCTCGGTTGTCACAGATTGCCAAGATCTTCCTAATAGAACATGACAATCTATGTCTACTATATCAAACAAAACCATGTCTTTGTATTTTCCCATGGCAAAAAGGACCTCGCATTGCTCGGTTACTCTTACCTCTCCAACGGCTTTAATCCAACCAATCTTGTATGGTTTTGGATGTTTCTTTGGTGTCAACTTGAGACGGGTCACAATGTCTCGTAAGATGATATTCTCACTACTTCCCCCGTCAACGATAACATTGAACACTTCTTGGTTAATCTTGCACCGTGTTTGGAAGATGTTGTGTCGTTGACTGTCTTCACTTTTCTTAGTACTAGCAAGTACTAATCGTCGAACAAGACCTAAGAAGGCTTCACTATGATCATCATCATCTTCAAAAACAGCATTAGGACTAATAATTAATCCCTCATCTTCAGATTCACTATGCCTCTTATCACCTTCAACTCGGTTAACACGCTTTGTAGCTCGACATTGATTAGAGGTATGACCTACTTCTTGGCATTTAAAACACTTATTACCAACGGGCCGAGCATATGGGTTAATAGATGACTTGTTTACGGCATGTGTAGAGGTAGTGGTGGTTGTTGTCTTCTTCTTTCCACCATCAACTTCATGTGTGGATTTGGAATGATCTACTTGGGCATCACCTCCTGATTGGCTACTACTGCTTTGGTTTGTATCCGTTTTGGTTTTGTACGTGGAGCTACCAATTCCCTGCTTTTTGATTGTTTGTTCAGCTTTCAAGGCTATGCGAACAGCTTCATCGATAGTCCATGTTGTTTGAAGAGATACTATGGCTTGAATATCATATCGAAGGCCATTGTTGAACCTCGCAACTTGTTGTGCATCAGATTCGCTTAGTTGATTACGAGATGCAAGTCTCATGAATTCTTCAGCATATTCGGTGACGGTTTGAGATGATTGACGACAATTTTGATATAAAGAACATAGCGTTTGTTCGTAATCGACCGGAAGAAACCGCGCGAACATTACTCTCTTCATCTTGCGCCATGTGCGAATTGGTTGCTTTCGTTGATGCCGACGACCTGTTTGAAGGTTGTCCCACCAAGATGAGGCGGCTCCTCTCAACTTGTAAGCAACGTATTTGACTTGGGAGTCTTCGGGAATGTCCATGAGTTCAAAATACTTTTCTGTTTCGGAAACCCAATCAAGAAAATCTTCAATGTTTAATGACCCCGAAAAAGTTGGTATGTCCGCCTTTATCCTAGGCATACATTGTTAGCCTTAATTATATTAAGTCAAACAAGAATGTTATCGGTCTTAGAAAGTCAAACTAGGTCTTGTATTGTAATAGGCTAGTCGGGTTCAACGAGCTTGGATTGTAATCTAATATTGTCCGTGTTTCAGGCTCAAAGCCCAAGTTAAACCAAGCTCGGCCAGTTAGAAAGCCCAAGTGCCAAGCTTACAAGGCATGGGTATAAAAACCCTTCACCAAGTGATGAAGGGTTTTTATACCCATTCCTTGTAAGCTTGGCACTTGGGCTTCTAACGGGCCGGGCTTGGTTTTAACTGGAGGCTTTGAGCCCGAAACACGCCTAAAATTAAGATTACAATCCAAGCTCGGTGAACCCGACTAGCCTATTAACAGTACAAACCTAGTTGACTTTTCCTAAGACCGATACATTCTTAGTTTTGTCTTAATATAAATTAAGGCTAACAATGTATTGCTAGGATAAAGGCCGACATACCAACTGTTTCGGGTATCAATAAACATTGAAGATTTTCTGGATTGGTACCGAGAACCAAGAAAAAAAAGTATTTTAAACTCAATGACATTCCAGAAAATCCCAAGTTCAAATAGTTGCCTACAAGTGAGAGTAGCCGCTTCATCATGGAGGGACCACCTTCAAACAGTCTCGGCGTCAACAAAACAACCAATTCGCACATGTCGCAAGAGAAGAGAGTAATGTTCGCGCGGGTTTCTTCTGGTCATTTACGATCAAACGCTATATTCCTTTAATATCAAAATTGTCATCAATCGACTCAAACCATATCTGAATATGCTAAAGAATTCATGAGAATTGCATCTCATAATCAACTAAGCGAATCTGATGTACAACAAGTTGTGAGGTTCAACAATGGCCTCCGATATGATATTCAAGCCATAGTATCTCTTCAAACAACATGGACTATCGATGAAGTTGTTCGCAAAGCCTTGAAAGCTGAACAAACAATCAAAAAACAAGGAACTAGTAGCTCCATGTACAAAACCAAAACGGATACAAATCAAAGCAGTAGTATCTAATCAGGAGGTGATGCCCAAGTAGATCATTCCAAATCCACACATGAAGTTGATGGTAGAAAAAAGAAGACCACAACCACCACTACCTCTACACATGCCATAAACAAGTAATCTATCAACCCATATGCCCGGCCCGTTGGTAATAAGTGTTTTAAATGCCAAGAAGTCGGTCATACCTCAAATCAATGTCGAGCTACAAAGCGTGTTAACCTAGCTAAAGGTGATAAGGCACATAGTGAATCTGAAGAGGAGGGATAACTTATTAGTCCTAATGCTGCTTTTAAGGATGCTGATGATCATAGTGAAGCCTTTTTTAGGTCTTTTTCAACTATTAGTACTTATTAGTACTAAGAAAAGTGAAGACAATCAATGACACAACATCTTCTAAATGCGATGCAAGATCAATCAAGATGTGTTCAACGTTATCATTGACGGAGGAAGTAGTGAGAATATCATCTCACGAGACATCGTGACTCGTCTCAAGTTGACACCAAAGAAACATCCTGAACCATACAAGATTGGTTGGATTAAAGCTGTTGGAGAGGTATGAGTAACCGAGCAATGTGAGGTCCTTTTTTCCATGGGAAAATACAAAGACACGGTTCTGTTTGATATAGTAGACATGGATTGTCATGTTCTATTAGGAAGACCTTGGAACTGTTGACAACCGAGGAATTTTTGAGCAGGTTTGATTATACCATTAGAAATGCCAAGCGTTATTTTATGTGATTAATTGTGTGCTATGTGATTGATGTTGTGCTAAGTGAGTTAAGTAATTGCAAGCTTATTCATTTGAGTGTAAGGCATCTCATTTTGAGTATGTTTGTGTTGGATTATGAGTATTCCATTTGTTCACGTTTAGTGATAAAGGAAAGGAATGACGTATTGCATGTAATGCTACGTCAATAGTTGGATGATTTAGTGATAAGCGTTTATGAGAATGAGGCATTTAACAAATGAAATATGATTGAAATATAAAGTTTGTGGCAAACATTCTAAAAATAGAAAGTGGTTTGGTAAAACAAAAGTTATTTTTAGAAGGGTGAGTAAGTGACGTTTAAGTAAAAAGGTTTAATCAAATTACGCTAGTTTATTATAAAAACTTAAAGGTAATAAAGTAAATTAAGTTAATTAATAATATAAGTAATATATATATATTATAATGGTGCGTCCGATTTATGGTTAAAGAAAAAAAATATTTTATTAGACTTATATTGAGTTGGGCAGAGGACATCAAAAATAGTTTATATAATAAACTTTGGCCCATCTCTTTTCTCTTCTTCTTGTTTCCATGAACTTGAGTCCCCAAAACCCTAAGGAAGACAAAAAATTTGATCAAGAAATCTAGGTGTTAGATCGTGTTAATTAAAGAAAGATCGTTAGATATGTTCTTCTTCCTTGTTTATTCTTTTAATTCATGTAACATCATTTATGATGGATCTAGGGTTCACATATAATACAGAATATTAATGATATTTAATGATTGTTAAATGATTAAGCTTGATATGGGATCATGATCATGCAATTGGTTAGGTTAGATTTGCGATAAAATCTTGATTTAGGATAAGCAGAATTTAGGGCTGTGTTTACGAGTGATTATCTCCATGATGGTAATAGTTTTTTTATGTTTCTGGAATCTAAACAGTAGTTCATTAAATTTACTTTCCAGAAAATCCGGCCTCGAAAGTTTTTAAGGTCGGAAAGTCATTCAAATATTGTTTACCATAAAAGTTGTCAAAACAGTAAATACGGGTCAGATTAGTCATGTTTGTGAGGTAAAACCCTAACTTAAAATATCAAATTGAGCTTAGCCCTTCTACATAGTTTAAGTATCCATATGTATATGGAGAAACCCCAGAAGCGATACCTTCTGATTTTTGTCTACAGTTATGGTTAATAAGTCAAACTTTTTAGTAAGCAATCAAGATCCGATTGGGACATTTGAAGTTTTGATTTTCTAGAGTACTTAACATGGGTAAATGCTTTTGAAATCAAAGGTAGTTAATATACTCATAAATGAACATGGGTGATTTTTGGTATAAATTATGAGAGTCATTAAGTAAGGGTTTTGGGTACGTAAAGTCATGATAAAATTCTGCAATTTAGAGTTAATTATAAGTAACTAGTGGAAGGAGTTAATGAAGTGGTTAAGTTTGGGCATGGTGTCGGGGTGACCCATGATGGTTAATTAAACCCTTAGATATCCATCATATGAGTGTTACATGGACATGAGCTTTTAGCTGGTCGCTGTAACACAAGGTGTTGTATTGTGTAGCTTTGGGAATAAAGTTTGGACGCTGCTTGTGAGCTTACAGGAGAGTTTCAAGCCCCTCTTTTCTTATATTAATTAGGGTGAAATGATGCAAAGTGTTTGGAAATGTTTTGATTACTGTGATAATGTGTTGTCAAAGATGCAAGAACTATCAGTGACAATAGTATGTGTGGCTACAGTTTTTATGATGTGATATTGAGAATTATGAACTAAGTCAGGGGGGATCACCTGCGGGTATCCATGGCCTGTTTAATGGAAGGTACTGTGGCCTAGCTGGCAGGATGGTTACTTTGAGAGTATCCACGGCAGGGGCTAAAGGGGTAACCACAAGGACCTTGGTACGATTGAGAAGTCTTATAAATCGTTACTGGGAAATCGTGTAAGTGGATTGTATTGGATTAGATTGTATTGGATTGCTTATGCATGCTATCCTGTATGATAGGTCATTTATTGTCCTGCAATGTTTTCTTTATTATCACAGTAATGTGCAGTTTGGATTTTATATCGTGTTTCTCAACCTATGACTACTCACCAACCTTAATTGACATTTTGAAGCATCATTATCAGGTGAGTATCGTGGAAGATAAAAAGGAAGTAGAAGAGTGGCTAGAGAGACCCTAGGCATTGCTTGTGGAGTTGTCTTTTTCTAGTCTTTTCATTATGCAATTGTTTTTCATGAATACTTATTTGTTAGAAGATTGTTAGTATTTGGATTATTTTGTTTCGTGTGGACAATTACTTTAGAATGCAAGAATCCTTTATCTTGTGTTGGGTTGTCATGACATATAGTATCCATTTGATTATTTCCTTCATTTAGATTTCTCTATAGTAGATACCATTGTGTTGTGATGATATCCATGATGTTACGCCTCGTGTTTTAGCCTAGGCGGGGTGTGACAGATTGGTATCAGAGCCTTTGGTTATATAGAAGTAGGTGGTTGAGCCTAGACTATAACCTAGGGGTCTTTCTTGTAGATGCATTTAGGGCTTAAGTGGTTTTTGAATGCTAATAACTGCTATCTCCCCTCTATTTTTGCATAGCTTATATATCTTGTATTTTGCTAAGTTGTCATTGAGTTATTTTGTCTACCCTTATCTGGTATGATATGTATTACTTTCTTAGTATTTTAGCTATGTTTTTCCCCCACCCGTAAGAAGTCTCGTTGGGGAACCATTTTCTTAACTGGGCTTAAGCGTTATAAGGATCCATAAGAGGAGCCTCTTATGGAACCGAAGGAGATAGGATAGTTGATCGTTTGTCGAATGCGCGTAGTAGGGTTGGACCCGCGGAGTCAGGTGATTCTTGTGGATAGCAGAAGCAAACCCAAGCGAGGCCCGCAAAATTTATCCGTCTATACTTGTTATGTTGTTATTGATTATTTCCTTTCGGATATTTCGTATTATGGGAGTGTGTCGCGAGATTTTTCGTTTCCTTTATGCCGGTTTCGATTTTATTTTTATATAAAAATGTAGACTAATTGATGGAGCATCCTTATATTGTTAATTTATATAGGGTATTAAGATGTGCAATGTGTATATGTGCTCAGTATGTGAAGTATAATTGAAATGGTAATCTAGGGAATAAGTACACGTATGAAAGGAAGGCACTTTTACTTATGGTGGCTAACAATAATAAATAAAGGCCTCACACACGTATACTTGTGACCATCGAATGCATTTTATTTAGGTTTTGGTTATAAGGTGGTAGTGTAATATGGCTTATCCTTTTATAAAATTGTATTCATGATAAATATGTGGTATGGAAAATTTTTCACTCACCCTAATTGGAGGATATAGTTGAGATATAGAGTTGTATAGATGTAAGTTTTCACTTCATCTAGTATTTGAGATACCAAGTAATAATTATTATTAATATTATTATAATTATTATTGTGGTTGCTCTTACTCAAAACAGAATGTTGTTCGGATCTCTCATTTCGATATAAAAAACAAAAAAAGGCGCGTTTTAGTTTCATTTTTTTTTTTTTTATTTTTTTCGTTGTATTGATTTCCTCGAATGTGTATCAAACGTTTTTTGCACTAATTTTCCTAACAAATTATGAGATGATTAGCCTTTCTTTGTATATCCCTTGGTTTTTGTAACCCGTTGGCGACGTGTTAGTATCGATGCTATTAGGTTTGCTTTGTTGATCGTTATTTTGGATAAGACCTTATGTTTTCTTTTGGGTACGTAACGTCTTGCATTAGTTTTCTTGTACGAGTTTGTCTGATTTTATTCTGAGTATATGGTTCCTGATATTTTCTTTCGTTATCAAACAATATAATTGTGTTAGGGCATGTACGGTGTTTTACGATCCCTTTTGGTATTATAGTGTCCTCTGTTTGAGTAACATATTTTATAATTGATGTCTAATTATAAAAGCCGTTTTGAAGTATTGTGTTGGTGTTGGAAAACGGTGTTTAAAATGATCTTGTAAATAGAATATGTTTAATGCAAAAGGATATGAAAATTTGTTGAGGTGGTTAAATAACTTTTATTTTTTTATAAAGAGTAGGTTTAAAGTGATTCATAGTGGTAAGGTACGATACACCATTAGATAACCATCTCTAGATTTTTATGACAACCAGAATGAATTTTTTTTAAATATTACATTTAAGACAATTTCATTATTATTTAAAATGATTTTATACTTAAAGTGACTTTCTTAATTTAAATTGATTTTAATAAAAACAATATTTAATTTGGTCTTTCGAGTAAAGTCGATAATTGGTATAAGAATTTTCATCTTTCGTATTAATTTTTTTTATGTGTTCTTTTGTCGTGGTACGCCTGTTGATTTTATTTTGTTTTCGCTTTCACTCGTGCATATACGTATCCTTTCTTTCAAATGATGTATCCTATGTCAATTTGATCTAGCGTCTAATTGCATATGTTGAAGTCTCCTATATGCAATTCTAAGCCTTTCGACTCGAATATCGTTTTATGATCCTATTCGATTGTTTGTAACCCTTAAGAGTTTCATGATACATTGATCATGGAAGCTTTGATGTGACTGAGGAATCGACGGACGTCGCCAAAGAGGTAAGTATGTAATAGTATGTCTTGAGATGGTGGTTAGAATACCGTTGGAAGGTGATGAGATACTTCGGGTTCATGGTGAACGTACTCAAGGAGTCGTGAAAACCTTAATGAACACAAAGGTAGATGAACCAAAATTGAGTGATATTTCCATTATACGAGATTTTATTGATGCGTTTCCGGAAGATTTATCGATGACCACCACGACAAAAAGTTGAGTTTCGTATAGATTTGGTTCATGGAGCGACGCAAGTCGTGAAGTCTCCATATTGTCTAGTACTCTCGGAAATACAAAAATTGTCTGAACAACTTCGAGAGTTGCAAGACAAGGGTTTCATATGACCTAGTCATTTTTCGTGGGGAGCACCTGTGTTGTTTGTTAAGAAGAAAGATGGCTCTTTTCGTATGTGTATTTGATATGTGTGAAAACACATATCCTTTTTATATCAAAAATAGCCCTAAAAAGACAAAATTGTGCTTTAAATGCTTGAATATTGCTTGTTTTGTCTTTGTGATTGTGTATGTACGGATATTGCAAAAATCTCAAGAAAATGGTCAAAACCGGACAATCACGAACACGGGAAAGGAATTGAGTGTGCAAGAGCCGGGAGAATGCTATCAAAGGTCTACAAAAATCAAAGGTCAACCAAAGTCAACCCACAAAAAGACAAGACCCAAATTTCCCAAATCAGTCCCTTAAAGAAAACCAAATTGCAAAAATAGTCCCTAAACCCTAACGGTGTTAACTCTTTTTATTATAAGAGTTAACACCCGTTAACCCTTATAACAACACCAAAACAAACCATGACCCATTTCCTGTTATCCAATACACCCGGCCCAAATCCCTTTATAAGCCCAAAGTCAAACCCTGGGTAAAAACCAAAGTCAAACGCACCCTTGTTTATAAATAAATCACGCGGGAAATTCAGTTTTACTATTCATCATCACTTTCAGTTTTACCCCGAGTCAAAATCAAAGGGCAAATGCAAATTAAGTGCGTGGCTCAACAATTCAAGTGATAAGGTACACCTTGGCAGAGTTATACATCACCAAACGCTCCCATTGGTGGAAACCCAAAAGGGAAAGACACGCGGGCAATAGAGAAAACACACCTATCAATAAGGATTACTAAAACGTATGGAAAAGAAGCACAAAGGCCTCTAACACACGGATTGCCACGTTGGCAATCCGTGTGATCAAAATCTAATCCAACGATGGAGAGAGAGCATCCAATGTTTGAGAAGAATGAAGGGGAGGGATTGATTGGAGCGTCTACCTGACATAGGGGCCTAGAATCTTCTCCCCAACTATATAAATAAAGCAAAGCCTCACTCTCATGGGGTCCTCCTAGGGTAGCTAATAAATTGCTTATTAAAATTAGATTTGTAATTTTTTTTCAGTTAAAATGTTTAGGCATAATGTTTGCTTGGAATGTAATGTCTTTTTAGAAAATAGTACTCAATTTTCATTCATGGAATTCGATTTGCTTTTCATATAATCACTTAAAACTTATTTAATAAGCTTTTTAAATGTACATAAGCTCCTCTTGAAGCTCTTTTGAGTCTCTAAGCTCAAATTGAGCCATATAATAATGCTCTTAATAAAACTTAAATCTTAAAATCACTTAATACCTGTGCTTATGGATTTTGATCTTTTTAGAAGAATGAAAGCATACCATGAAACGAGCTCATAAGAAAAAATAAGTACTTTAATGGCTTATTCTTAATAAGTCAGAGCTTGTAGATAGCTCATTAGAGCCTTTGATACCTTTGTTTTAGCAAATGTTCCTTTGTAGTTTCATTTTACTCTTTCTGTCTAATTTTCCCTAGCTTAAATTTGTCTTAACTGCTTATAGTCTAAGCTTATTTTGTGATTAATTCTGTCTATTTGGTGCTTATTAACATATATTCAATATCTTTTTTTAGTTTAGTAGCTTAGGTCTTAGATTCTTATAGTTAAATACATAAAACTGTCAAAAACTAAAAAATAATGCTTAACTTGTAGCTTTAATATTCAGCTTATTTGCTTATAGTTTTATGCTTATTAAGGTTGTTATAAGCTATTTGTTATCTGGTATTGAACTTTTGCTCATTAAATCTTACATTCATAAGCTAGAAATGGATTTAAGTGCAATAAAGGGGTGTTTGGGACAAGCAGTATTAACTACAAGTTAATACTGTTTGTGGTCCTTTTATCCTTTAGTTACATTTGAATTTCCAAAACTAGGTTATAAGTGCAGGATTTATAAGTTTGATTAGGAGTAATTAAGTTTTCATAAGTTTTCTTATTGCTATATTAAACCTGTGAAAATTTTGCCAATTCTAGTTTCAAGCAGAATTTAGCTAATCTAGTTTTATTATTTGAGTTGATTTAGGTGTTTTATTAAGTGTTGCATTTAGTTTTTAAGGTCTGCATTTTTTAGGATTTAAGTATTTGGTCATAAGCTTGCCAACTGCATCAGATAATGAAAATAACAAAGAGTCCATTTTTTAGCTTAAATTTCAGATGGTAATTGTAGCTTTTAGGATTTGATTTTCATAGCACAAGTAGGTCTAGGGTCATTAATATTTAGTACTAGCCTAACTCTTACAATAAGGCTCTTTATGAAAATCTGTTTTAAGGCTGCAATTGATTTTGACCTTTTCATTTAAAAATAAAAACCACATGATTTAAGTCTTAAGTCTGTTTTCATAGTGCTTTTTCATTAAGCTAAATTGTTTCAAAATCATTTTCAGAAGCATTTTTAGGAAGCTTATTAGTTATAGAATAAGCTTGCATAAGCCATTTCCCTACAAGATCGCAAAGATCTTATTGAAAAATAGCACCAATAACCCTCAGGGGACTGTTTGGTCCAGGGTTTTGTCAAGTGCTTAGTTTAGTTTTTATAGCTTATTTTCTTAAACTTTTGCTTAAATTGTTCTTAAATTAGCTTATTAGGATAGTTTAAAGTAGTTCTTAGCTTATTAAGTCATTGCAAGCTTATTCTAGTTCTTTTTAGTTAAGCCAAAAGTGACCAAGTCAGTAGCTAATAGCTGTTTCATAAGTGCTTTTTCCTTGCTTATCTGTTTTTCAAAATGGAGTTGGTTTGCAATTCTAAGTAGCTTAATAGTTGTGCTTTAAGTAGGTAAAAAGCTCCTTGGCCTAAGGATCCATTTTAGTGCTTAAAAATAAGCTCAAAGGTCCCTGTAGGGCCTGTTTGGCTATTAGTTTTAATAAAATAGCTTATTTAGTCTTTTAGCTTATTTCTTGCTTATTTTTAGTCCTGTTTAGTTCATTAGCTTAGGTTTAGCATATTATAGCTTAATTAGTCTTAACTTTAGCTTATTAAGTCTTCTAGCTTATTTAGTTTAAGAAAAACTCAAAAAGAATAAAGTTAAGTGTTTCTGTCAAGTTATAAGCTGTTTAACAGCTTATTTAGGGCTTTTCATAAAAAGTTTCTTTTATAAAAAGTGCTTATTTTTAGCTTTTCTACAACTTTGCTTTTATAAGTTTTCAAAAATAAAAAAAGGGGAAGGTGGAAATCGGGGGTGAGCAAGACTCGAACCCCCGACCTTAATACCCTCAACCCCTTTTATAAACAACACAACACACACTCCACTACAACACGCCCTGTGGTCTTTTTCATTTATTGGTTTCAAAAATTTAAATTCTTATACACAATTAGCCAATTTTTTAGCTTTATAAGTTATTAAGCATATTTCGTGGTCTTATTTCAATTAAGCGTGACATCAAGCTATTTTTACCTAGTTCTAATGTAGTATAAGCCTATTTATTGTATTTTTTTCTAGAATTTTTTATAATAGTTTTAGATATTTTTTAAACAATTATTATCATTAAAACTTTAAAAAATTCATAAAAAATAGAAAATAATCAAAAAATATAATTCTTTTTAAAAATTTTCTTTTATCGTAAAGTTTACTAGAACATTAGTTTTGCCTACGTAGGGTTTAAGATTACAAAATTTCAATTGTTTAAAGAACGGGATTCGTTCCCGTTTATATTTTTCGTGTTTTTAAGCTCATTTTAACTCCGATTTTGTTCTAGTTTTCTTTAAACTTAGTTTTAAGTCAATTAGAGTCCATTTAAAAAGAAAATTTTAATTTGAGGTTAATTTTGAGATATATTTATGGTTTTTGACCACGTTTAGGGTTCTCGATTGCGTTTTTTAGTTAAAGTTTGATTTCCCGTTATTTGTTTTTCGACGTAACTTCAATTGTTATCTTGCTTATTTTAAATCGTAGAAAGTAGTATAATCAAGCAATCTTTGTTTCCAATTCAATTCATTGTCCGAACAACAAACGTGGTCTCAATTCACAAAATCGTTAGGGAATAACGACCCGGGAATCATACTTCCCGGTTAATATACGTATTATATTATATATTTTTGTGAGATTTTCCTTATTACCTTTGTCCTCAAGGATAATTTGGTAATTTTCCATCATATTATATATTATATTATTACGTATGTTGGTTTACTACGAATCAATTTTTGCGCCGCGCCGGGATATTGTGATTATGATTCTCTCAGTTGAAGTTGTTGATCGTGTTTGAGGGAGCCCTTTCGTTCTTGAAAGTTTTGTTTTTGTTAAAAAATTCAAAAATAAAAAATATATATATATATAAAAAGTAAAAAAAAATTTCTTTTAGCATAATTATCATATAAAAAAAATAAAAAAAATTGTCCAAAATAAAAAATAAAATAAACAAAGTTGGTAAAAGAACACCAACAAATAATACCTTCAATTGAGGTATTATCCATTAGTAAGTTCCCAACTCGAATCAAAGATTTAAAAACTTGTCATTTGTGTCATTTACGAAATACGGCTCACCTTAAAAAGTAAAATTTTTAAGAGCTACCGTGAAGTAAATTTGATTATTTGGTTTAAGTTGTCTATCTCGTTAGCCGTTAAAATAGTTTGTTAAAAAAAATAAAAAAAATTAAAAAAAAATTAGTTTAAATTTTCTTTTTCTACTTTGTGCATGCGCACTCGTTCTCAAACCCGCAACCATAACCGTCAACAACAAGCCCCACCGGCTGTTGTAGAACCATTTAATTTAGTAGAACCTTTTGATAATCCTCCTTTAGTTCCAATGGCCGATAACCGGACTATGGCGGAATTGCTCCAAGCACCCACCGAGGGGTACGAGGATGCAATCGTAATTCCCGAAATCAATGCTAATTTTGAGTTAAAGCATGGTTTGATCAATCTTGTTCAAAACAAGCAGTTTTTCGGACATGATAAAGAGGATCCACATGCTCACATCCGTTATTTCAATAATAAAAAAAAAAAAAAAAAGATTACCACAACGATGAGATCCTGGACATCCGAGCATCGTCAATTAAGCTATGGCTTTTTATCATTTTCCTCTTGAAGGTTCAGCCCATTTGGCTAGAGAAAAGAACCCCTCGATCAAATTTGACATGGGATGATCTTGTTTCAAAATTTCATTAATCAATTCTTATCTCCTTCAAAACGACAAATCATCGAAACGAAATCTACGAGATTACAACAAAGATTTACGAATCGTTTTACGAGGCTGGGATCGATTTAATGATCTTCTCGAGCATGCCCCATCACGGATATTCAAAATTAAATCAACTAGATACTTTTACAATGCTTTGAATGCTTATGATCAGATTCTTTAAATTCTGCTGCGGTGGAAATTTTTTTTTGGAATAAGATGCCTCGTGAATGATTGAAAATTATCGAGAGTAAATCCAAGGTTCGTAATTCACGAAACAAGGCAGTCGTTGCCAAAGTGAGTTCGAATTCATCTACCCCCGGAATTTCACCAAATGTTGTTGCTCTTACAACCGAACTTTCTGAACTTAAGAATATGATGAAGACAATGCTTATCGACAAGCAGAAAGCCTAAGCTCTCGTACCTGTAAAAGCAGTCGAGCAGAGTTGTGTAACTTGTGGAGGTGCTCATTCTTAGAGAAATTGTCCAGCCACCGATGGCAATGTTTATCGAGACAACATTCAAGAGTACGTTTCACAAGCTGCTGTAGCCAATTTTAATCAAGGAAATACCAATTCTAGACCTCTGATGGTTGCAAACCAAATCCGACCTCCTGGTTTTCCTCCGATTCAAAATAATCAAAACCGTTTCAATCAAAATCAAGGAAATAATTTCAACCAAAATCGAGGAACCAATTTCAATCAAAATCATAGAAATAACTTTTATCAAGGACAAATGTATCAACCTCCGACTAGTCAACCACCAGTTTACCAAGCTCAACCTTATCAAGCCTCTGCTCCACAAATGCAAGGTGTTTCAAAAACTGATTTTGAGAATTATGTCAAGGCGAATGATGCAATATTAAGGAATATGCAAAATCAAGGCCAAGGTTTACAAAACCAGATGACAAATTTAACGGAGATGCTTTCTAAGTTCGTAAATTCCAATACCGCTCGGTCTTAGAGTTCAGGTTATCTTCCAAGTAACACCGTTACTAATCCGAAGGAAGACTTTAAGGGTATTACTACCAGAAGTGGTGTTGTTTATCAAAGACCTACGATTCCTACTACTTCTTCTCCTAAAGTAGTAGAACGTAGAACCGAGGTGACAAAGGACACGGTTTTTCCTACTAATAACGGAATTACCGAAGATGTCCAACCTCCGGTTGTCCCAGTTGAAAACCAAAATCCAGTTTATGAGTCAGTTGTTGCTCCAGTTAGTGCGCCGATGCCTAACCATAAACCGTCGATTCCTTATCCGTCAAGGCGAAATGATGAGAAGCACCGTGAAAATGCTAACGAACAAAAAGAGAAATTCTACAAAATCTTCAAAGATATGAGTTTCAAAATTAGCTTCGTGGATGCCGTGACTCCTAATGCCACCTTTTGCTTCAACTCTTAAGACTTAATCGAAATAAGAGAACAGCATAGTCAGATTGGCTAGAACCCTATGAACTAACATTGCTCGGCGGTCCCATACTTAACGAAGTTACCCGAAAAAAACAGGTGACCCGACAATTCCTTATTCCATGTAAATTTTCCGGAATGGATGAGTGCTTAGCCTTGGCCGATCTTGGCGCAAGCATAAATCTTGATAAGTGCTTAATTACACATATCTTTTACCTCCAAAAACGAGCTTAAAATGACCAAAAACAGACAAAAACTGCCAAATATATGTTTGTTTTGCATTTGTATTGTGCAGGAAGTGGATATCATCAAAAAGACAGAAAACCAAGCCAAAATGACAAAACTGAGCATGGAATGGAAAAGACTGTGCAAAATCAAGGCCAAAGTCCAAAAATGCCAAAGTCAGAGTCAATACTGAAGAATACTATTGAATGCAATCTTAACCCATCTGATGGGCCGGGAAAGCCCAATAGTATATTTATGAAGACTGTGAAGACCAAATGGGCCCTCAATCATTTACAACAGCCCATTTGTGTGCATTTGACAAAGACTGTGAAGACTTTGAAGGCCCAATCCTAGCCCAGTTACAGCCAATCTCAGCCATTGTACACACAAAACCCACTTCATAATCTTATTGGGCTTGAAAAAGCCCAATAACCAAACCTAAACCTTATTGGGCCCAAACCCAAACCCAGTGGGCCCAATACAAGCCCAATACCCTTTTTATAAAACATAAGGACCAAAAATGTAAATTTTAAAAACTTTGTTTTATAATTAAAAATGAAAAAATAAAGAAAAGGGGCCAAAAGTGCCATGTTTGAAAGATGTTTTTATAAAGAAAAATGGTTTAATAAAACACAAGGGCTGAAATTGCAATTTTCCAAAAACCCTTTTACCCTTTTAGTTATAAACAGCAGGGACCATTTTTGCAATTACCCCTAACCCTTTTAAATCTTTTGTTAATAAAACGCAAGGGCCAAATGTGCAATTACCCCTAACCCTTTTAAATCTTTTGTTAATAAAACGCAAGGGCCAAAACTGCCAC
>BQNB010024726.1:0-60403 GCA_026074375.1 Tanacetum coccineum
GTTTAAAATATTTGATACGCTATATGACTACTTGTCTCACCTTGTTTAGCATTGCATAATCTTTATGTCTTGTAGTTGAGTTTGTTAGTTTCTGTAACATAAGTGTCTTGTTTTCCATGTTGTTTGTTCATTTGATTGTCGATTTCATGTTTTCACACAATGGGGCTTATGCTAGGATTCGTGCACCTCATATAGGCATATATCTCTTTATTTTCATATGCTATATCAACATCTTACATAATCTCAATATCTTAATAAACCACTTAAGAATAAGAACTAAGTAACTTAGTTAAGTGTTTTGAAAAATATTATTATAAAATATATGCACATCAAACATAATAACAAATTGTTTTTTGCTCAAACAAATTAGATGACATTCTTAATGAAGTAAAACTTACATGTCATCTTTATTATTTAACACTAAAGACTAGGATTGGGCTTGATGGAACACGCTCCATAAATATTTGATTTGTTTTCTTTATACGAGTGAAACGTAAGGTCTTAGGAAGATCTTGAGTAGTGAATCAACTCATTATTCAAAATATGATTGTATTCACAAATTCGATCTCCTCGCCGGTTTTGAGTGTGAACATGAATCGGACATATTATTTTCCTAGAACTTAGGATATATCAACTCATAACTCATTTACGACCCTAGATATTATTCTAAATCTACATGTTTAATCACCCTCGGATAAACATGAAAATGATCGTGTCCTTTTCATGATGATGAAAGAATAGGACTCGGTTTACAACTCGCACTTGCAATAAAGACATCATATTGAATCTACGTGTTCAAATGGTTGATGAGGTGTCATTTTATACACTTTTTCAGGGTTGTTTAAACCCCTAAATCGTGCATTTATGCCCAAAATAGGTACATAATCGTTCCTTTTCAGGTATTCAGTATTTGGAAGGCATTTGGAGGAAATACATGTGACTTGGGCTCATTTGGAGAAGAAACAGACAAGACTACGAACCTACACCAGCATCTCTCAAGAATTTCTACTCAGAAGCTGGAGACGGTGTCACAGATTATACGTGACGCCGTCACAACCCATCTCAAGACGGCGTCACAAGATCTCCAGACAGTGTTAGATTGTACGACTCAGCCCATTATCTAGAATATTCTATTCATGACGGCGTCACGGTTAACATGCGACGCCGTCACAGCGATTTTCCTATATATACAAATCCGTTTTTAGGGTTTTAAGTGTGTAACATTAAAGTAAAAGAAAGGGACAAACCCTAGTTCGTTTAGCAGCTGTTAGGGATGATTTTAGGGCCTAAAAACCCTATTGTACTTCCTTCAATTCATGTTTTAATCAAGTAAGATTATCTTAATCAATCAATATGTCTATGTGTTGTTTGATTCGTTATTGTTCTTGCTTTACTTGTAACATGCTTGGCTAAACCTTCTATTGTGTTTATTTATGATTGTATGAAAACCCTAGGATGTTAGATCATAGTTGGTGGTTTGTTCTTTGTGGATGAATTGCATGTTCAGGTCTTAGAAAACAGTTTTGTCTGTATAAATGTTGATAGTCTAGGAAAAATGATAGTGTGTAGACATGTGATTACATCGGGTAACAGTTTTATTTTTTTTTTTTTCTTTATACGCCTGATCTTGTATTATTTGAAGTTTAAATGTATAAGAATTTAATGTAAAGGTATAACTTGTAATGTGTAGGTTTCTAATTGATTTAATTCATGTACCATATGACCAATAATGTTAGCATAGGTAAAGTTTTATAAAACTTTAGGTATTGGGTATAATAATAGGTATTTGTTGAAGCGTAGAAAAATTTTGGTGGTTCTGGGTATGCCTAAACGTATTTTATCGCGAAACATAAACACTTTACGTAACCAATAAAAATTAAAATGAACAAAGTTAATAATTATCCTCAAAATAATTACTTAACACTTGCTTGATGTAAACGGTTAATTGTTTGATCCCGTTTACATTGAATGATTATTTTTAGCTTACGCGATTTAACTTAATACTTGAAATTAAAAGCAACTGCGTACAACACTAAAAATTAAATAGTAGATTTATTGACGTCGTACATGACCCTAAAACACGGGGTGTTATACCTATACTATACTACAACGGTTAGGTACACTGCCTAGAGAGTTGTAAAACTTCTTGTAGATGTCCCTTACGACAACCGCAACAAGTTTTTGTCGCCGTTGCGTGGGGAATAGTTAGGTTTTGATCATAGTTTAGCTTAGTTCTACTCGCTAGAATCCTTACAAGTGATATTTTAATTCCTGTCATTAGCTTTTTGGCAGTCTATCTTTTTCTTTGTGCCCTTTATTCGTAACTTTTGTAAATTTGTAAATTATAATGAATAGGTATGGTTATTCTAGCGTAGGTAGGTTTGATGTATTCTTCCTTAATCAACTCTTAGTGTTCCAACAACATCAAGATTAATCTCTCAACGATTCGTGGACTCATTTCAAAGACATAATCCAAAAAGTCCCAAATCATGGCCTTAGTATATAGACCCTATTTGAAATCTTTCTTAAACATCTCGACTCGTTATCCCATCATATCATCGATTTGACAACAAAAGGGGATCTTAGGAAGTTTAGTGATATAGGAGGATGGTATACCATAAAGGATTGTGCCCAATATGATAAAAAAATGTAGCAACCTAACAAGCGCTATTTCTGATGAAACAATAGCATATCCAAATGCTCAAATAGTTAGGGATGATATGGTTAGGGTACAGGTACCTAGATGCATGGCATGGTTAGATTATGATGAGCATGTAGATTGCCTAAGTATGATGGATAATGAGGTAGGAGTTACAAGCCCTAAGACTACCACACAAACCCTACCATCATTTGAGGAATACACACCGCCCGTGACTTACCTTGAAGAAGTAGAAAATACTTTAGGGACCCCGATAGAGGTAGAACCTTTGAACAAAACAAAACTAGAGGAAGTAGGCTTGAATTGTAATCACAACACTCCTCTTAGTTCTAGGGAAGTTCCTAGTTTTGATGGACTGGAGCCTCAACCTTTACTCAATAGTCCATCCTTAGATACAAATCTAGGAGACGTAATAGGCCCCGAACCACCCATCAAACCACATAGTCCGGATAGTTCTAGGATGAAGGTAGTAGATTATTTAACAACTCAAACACCGCCTTCACCTCACGTGAAAAATGCCTATCCTAAGGGTGTGTATAGTTATTATAACCCAGGTATAGATGACCCAAAGAGACATTATGGATTTAAACCGGGTTTATTAGGAAAAAGTGTATCCCTAAGTGTTGATATTTTAAATTGGGAAATGCTTGATGATGATTGGTGATTATAATCTAAGGAAGTTTCTCCTCTAGGAGAAGAACTTAGTTTATTTGATAGGCCAAATGAAGTAGATAGAGGTAGGATTCTAGAAGCACATCGTTTAAAGCCTATTCTTCAATAATAAAATTCTCAACGTATGGCTCCTTCTCATCATGGTGGTTTGTACCACTACTATCACCTACACTTGACCTTAAGTGTAGGAAAAACCCACCCTTTACGCATGAAATAAGCGTAGACACAGGCTCGTGACTCGAACAAAAACAAGCGCTTTTTGGGAGGTAACCTAATATTTACTTTTCCCTCAATTAGGAGTGTCATGTGTTTTACTCTTTTCATTTTATTCTATCATGTTTAAACTCTATCTTGTAATCATGCTTTGTATTCTTTTTAACCTCGTCTTAATTTTAATCAAAGGTATTTGCAAACAATAAGTGTAGGGGAATTTATCCGGCTTTTGAGCCAAATTCAAACATGTTAAATGAATTATTTAGATTAATTCGCGTCAGTTTCGAGTCATATGAGTAAATTGTCAAATCTCATGTTTTATGCAGCTATTTGTACAGGAATTAACTTATAGAATCAAGTGCAGGAAATTTTTCATCAAAAACAAAAATTTTGTTTTCACAGAACATGGAGACGGCGTCACGATTTACACACGACGCCATCACCACGACACCTGTGACGGGATCAAGATTCTCCTGACAGCGTCAAACGCCTAGGTCTAGAAAACTTAAAGTTTTTAATTATTTTTGAAAATAAAAATTTCATAACATTAAAAATATGAAATCTTATGTTATAAACCTACAAAACAAATAAGTTTGACAATTCTCTCATCCTATCTTTACTTCTTTATCGAGTCAAACCCTAAATTCATATTGTATATTTGTATATCGCACATTTTATGATTGGTATAGTTATCTTTGTCTTTCATTACAGGTTATATTTGATGAGAAGAAACTTGGAAATACTTAGGAAGTTTATTGGATGATTCTCGGATGACGATTTAACCAGTTATTGCATGTTTCTTCTCCATTATTGAGTAAACCAGGGGAGTACTAGTCTCTTTTCCTTGTTTTCTTTTCCTTTTAATTCGTTTTTGCGGGTACCTTAATAGAACATTGGGGACAATGTTCAACTTAAGTGTAGGGGAGAAAATAAGCCTTATAAACTATTCTTTCATTTTCCATTTTCTTTGTCCTTAAAATAATGGGTAATATATTGAAACATAGCATAAGAGATAATTTTGACCCAAATTTAAAAAATTTGATGACACATACCGACAAAAACCAAGTATTAAGAGCGTCTCATGGATAGGAATTTATATTACTAGCACAAAAACCCTCAAATTCCACCCCCAAAATATGAGGTTCGCCTTTAGATGTTATACCTTAAGCTTATTCGAGTTAAAGAGTGAGCAATCATGTGTGTCTATTCCGTCGTTACGGATGTGCATGCGTGGTTTTGTCGCCTTTTCTAGAACATTGGTATTGGTTACTTTAGGATTATGAGAGTGTACCGGTAGTATATTAAATTCTAGAACTTGTTATTGTGATGCATCCCGAGACCGCATAGTAAGTATTAGGATTTGCTTGATAAGAGGCATTAGGATTAACCCATGTTTTAAACCTGTAATTGTTATGATGGTCACACCGATCATATAACTATCCAACACCCTTGCCATGCACTCACCTTTAGTACAGGATACCTATAGTATAACCCTTCGAGCCTATCCTTTTTCACAGTTCTAGTAATTTTCTGGTTATGCCAGACTATTAATGAAGAACATTATTCACCCTTACACTAATCGTTACACCAAAATCGCCTTAGCCTACCTTGTATGTACTCGCTTTAGTACATTATTGTGTTAACCCAAGTTAATTATTGAGTACACGGTTGCTAAGTCCTTATCCTTGTAAATACTATTTTGGGACGATTAAGATTCATGGTAGTATTTATATCACAGAAGAATGGGGAAAAAACTTAAGTCAATACCCCTATATGTTTGTTAGATGATCTCCATGTTATTTTGATCCACCTCAAATCGGGTCATTAGTTAGATTGTAAATATCGAGCATGTAAAAGCTCAAGTGTAGGGGTACGTGTTATAAACCCCATGTTGTGATGTATTATGTTATTTAAAAAAAAGAAAAAAGAGAAAAATAGAAAAGAAAAAGAAATAGATTGATGTAGAGTTGTGTAGAGTTTGTATATCTTTGTCCGAGTCTTGGCTTAGCAACCAAACCAAAGTGTATTCGTGTAAATAATTAGCTAACCCTTCCACTCCAAATTTACCCAAAGCTACCCAAATGTATCCTATCCGTTTTTGTTTCCATTATATGTTATCTAACACCTACACCCTCACAACCCTTTAAAAAGACCTCTTAGATAGTAATGAATAATGCTTGCGCCTAGCGGTGGAGGTTTGATACTTTACCAAGCCTATAGTAATTTATATGCTATGACAAGTAATGAGTGTTGATTTTTCATTTTCTCCTTATGTTATAATTTATTATACACCTGAGTGAAAGAGAGAATCCCAAACACTTATGTGAGGTGCTAGTATTTACTTTTCGTGCTTTTAATTACGAGGTCCAGAAGGTTGTGTTATAAAATACTTTTAAAGAGTAGGTAAAATGACCCTTATATTGCTATTGTCTAGGTAGAAAAGCCCATTTGTTTGACGTCAAGCAAATCCAAAGTGTAGGGGTATTTGATAAGGTGTCATTTTATACACTTTTTCAGGGTCGTTTAACCTCCTAAATTGTGTGTTTATGCCCAAAATAGGTACTTAATCGTTCCTTTTCAGGTATTTAGCATTTGGAAGGCATTCGGAAGAAATACATGTGACTTGGGCTCATTTGGAGAAGAAACAGACAATACTAGAAACCTACACCAACATTTTTAAGAATTTCTACTCAGAAGGTGGAGACGGCATCACAGATTACACGTGACACCGTCATAACCCATCTCAAGACGGCGTCACAATATCTCCAGACGGCGTCAGATTGTACGACCCAACCCATTATCTAGAATATTCTATTCATGATGGCGTCATAATTAACACGCGACACCGTCACAATGATTCTCCTATATATACAAATCTGTTTTTAGGGTTTTGAGTGTGTAACTTTAGAGTAAAAGAAAGGGACAAACCCTAGTTCATTTAGCAGCTGTTGGGGACGATTTTAGGGCCTCAAAACCCTATTGTACTTCCTTCAATTCATGTTTTAATCAAGTAAGGTTATCTTAATCATTCAATATGTCTATGTGTTGTTTGATTCATTATTGTTCTTGCTTTACTTATAACATGCTTGGCTAAACCTTCTATTGTGTTTATTTATAATTGTATGAAACCTAGGAGGTAGATCTTAGTGGTGTTGTTTCTTGTGATGAATATGCATGTTAGGTCTTAGAAAACCAACTTTTGTCTATATCGTTGTTGACATGTCTAGGAAAACATGATTGTGTACAAAGGATACCATCGGGTAACAGTCTTCATACTACCTTGCCCCATATATGGTTGATCAACTCTTAATATATTTCAAATGCATTTAATACACTCTTAGGGGCCTTGTAATAGTCTTCATACTACCTTACTTGTGTGTTGTCTTAACGGAATATTAAATAGACGGCGGGTTCGTGTAATTTGTTCATGACGTAGGAAATATTTACATAGATCATCACAAGTGTGACAAAGCAACAACACTAGGAGAAGCAATCTAAGGAGTAATACATGATTAAATAAACACAGTCTTTTATTATATTGTTATCACTAGTAGCTTTGTTTATTATTTAGTTTAATAGCTAAAACCAACCAATCTCTCAAATATATGATTTGCCTGCTTTCCAATAAACATAAAAAGAATATTCTCTCAACCTTTAGAGTTCTGTTAGACCGTGATCAAGCCTTCCCAACCTATTCCCATAGAGAACGATAACAACCCCCGAGTCTTACCTATACTACACTACAACGGTTAGGTACACTGCATAGGGAGTTGTAAAACTTCTTGTAGAAGTCCCTTACGATAACCGCAATAGAAGTCTTATGACAACCGCATTAAGTTTTTGGTGCCGTTACCGGGGAATAGTTAGGTTTCGACCATTTTTTAACTTTGGTCTACTCGCTTGATTGTTATCAAGTGAAATTTTTATTTTTATTATATGCTATGACAGGTAATGAGTGTTAATTTTCAGTTTCCCATAGTTGTTATAATATATTATACACCCGAGAGAAAGAGAGAATCCTAAACACTTATGTGAGGTGCTACTATATTCTTTTTGTGATTTTAATTACGAGGTCTAGAAGGTTGTGTCGTAAACTACTTTTAAAGAATATGTTAAATGCACCCAATATTGCTATTGTCTAGGTAGAAAAACCCATTTGCTTGAGGACAAGCAAATCCCAAGTGTAGGGGTATTTGATAATATGTCATTTTATACACTATTTTAGGGTCATTAAACCGCCTAAATCATGCAAATATACCAAGATTATGTGCTTAATAATTTGTTTTCATGTTTTTAGCACTTGGATGACATTTGGAAGAAATACATTTGACTTGGGCTCAATTGGAGAAGAAACGGACAAGACTACGACTCTACACTAACTATCTTGAAGAAAAGCATACAGTGCGTGGAGACGGCGCCACCAATTACAAGCGACGGCGTCAAAGTTATGAAGTGACGGCGTCATTGAATTCTAGATGGCGTCAGAACGAAGCCGACTTAAAAAAACCCAATAAGACCATTGTGGCACTTTGGCATCAGGAACATAAAGCGACGCTGTCGCGCTTGTTTTCTTATATATACAAATCCGTTTTTAGGGTTTTGGTGTGTATCTCTTGGGAAACGAACCCTAGTTTTAGAAGACGATTTTGGCAGCCTTTAGGCTTGTTTTTAGAGTTTTAAAACCCTCTTGTAATAGCCTCAACTACATGATTTAATCAAGTGAAGTTCATTTATCCTTTATGACTTATTATGTCTATGTGTTTTGTGATAGATTCTTATTCTTCTCCTTTATTTTCCATGCAAGGCTAGATCTATTAGTATTTACTTATGATTGCATGAAACATAAATTGTAAATTGCGCGTTAGGCTTTAGAAAACTAGCCATAAGATATTAAATTGGCATAGACGTCTAGAGAAATGCGAGTGTGTAGAAAGGATGTCATCATAACAGTCTTTATACCATCTTACCCCTATTATGGTTGATCCCTCTTAAGATATTTCAATTGCATTTAATATACTCTTAGGGGCCTTGCAATAGTCTTCATACTACCTTACTTGTGCGTTACCTTAACGGAATATTAAATAGACGGCGGGTTCGTGTAATTCATTCATGACTTAGGAAATACTTACACAGATCATCACAAGTGTGACAAAGCAACAAGATTAATAGAAGCAATATAAGGAGTAGTGCATTATTAGGTAAATATGTTCATTTATCATATAGTTATTACCAAAGTAGTTTAGATTTATTATTATTAGTTTAATTAGATAAAAACAAACCAACCTCTCAAACCATGACTTTACATGTCACACCCGGACAATGGCAGAAACTCGAGAATGCAACATAATGATCAATCATAACACAAGATACAAAATAAAGAAAACTACAATGCATAAACTTCAAGTGTTACGAAGACCATCAACCTCGAACAACATCGAGTGATGTCCCAAATCACTATCCAAATCCACAATCTCTTACAATTATTCATAAGCCCTCACAGGGGTCCAAAATCCAAACTTAAACCAAAACATCCAAATACTAAAGCCAAAAAAAATAAACATGCAAGTCTTCTCATGAAAATCTACTCGGGATACTGTCTGCTACCACATAAATCACCAGCTATTCCTTTTTCACTTCACCTGAAAATGATACTCGAAAATGTCAACAATAATATTGGTGAGCTCGTAGGTTTGACCTTAAACCCAAAAGTTGTGCCAATATTTCAAACAGAGGGCAATAGTGCTATATGACAGTGAATATATGCAAACAACCTTAGCATCACCGCTAATCAATAACCATATGTCACTTATGCACCTAAAAGGCCTACCAGCTGGAGCATAAAAATTAAGGCGGGACCACACACAAACTAGGTAGGCGTACCCTTCCACTCCAATAATCACACAAATACTGGGTAGGCATACCCATCCGCTCCAAACAATCATTCAACACATAATATTCACATAGTAGTCATAAGCACATATCTTGTCCTAAAAACAAAACCACATTTCGCACAGTTCAATTCAAAACAGTTCAAAACACATTTGAGTATCATTTTCTTCCAACGGAAAAACAGTAAAAATGGGGCTACGAGAACTCACCTCAAGCAAGTCTTTAGCAACCAAATCTCAATCACACAAGCAAATGCAACGACGCCCACACACGACCTAGTCATCCATTTCCAAAACAATCTTCAAGTTTGATGCATAGAGTTTAGACGCGTTGTACAATTACTCATAACAATTTAGTGGTGTGATTATTGACGACATATCCCAACAATCATATCAATCTCATTACTCAATAATACATACTTATACTATTTAAAGAAAATAGATAAGTAATATACGTAAATATTTATAATTAATAATTATAAATATATCTCGGTAAGTCCATTCGGTAACCTTAGTCATCGTGAAAATATTTATATTAGAGTTGAAAATGGAACGTTTACTCATGATAAACATATTTGAGAAGTTTCGAGAAAAATTATATTTTTCGTCTTTTAGTGAATTTATTAAATAAATAAAATAATTAAATAATATTTTATTATTTAAAATCAAAAATCATGCTTTTAGGAAAATTTATAAGTATAAACTTTTTATGAAATTTTTTACATGACCCGTACACTCATACAACGTTTTTCCAAGGTTTCAAACCTTATTTTCAACATTTTTCATAAATTCGACACTTTTCGACAAAACTCCAAAATCTCAATCTTTAACATTTACTAAAACGTTTTTCCAAAAATATCATTCAATATCACTTCGTAAATACATTTTCACTTTCAAAAGTCCGTCAAAACTCTTATAACGACTAAATATCGCTTATTGGGCTTTAAGGCCCAACAAGGGTCAATTAAGATATTTATAAGTCTAAAATACTATCCAAGTCCAAAACCAAGGTCCATTTACATAAATAAGCTTATACCAATAAGTAGAAAATAATCCGGACCACAATAAGCCCTCCCATTAAGCTACGGCTTAAATATACTTATTGGGCCGTGAGTCCATAAGCTCCAAAATACGTATATTAAGCTGGAAAATAAGCTAATAAGCTACGTATCACATTTGGTTATTACCATAATCCACAAACATACGCCATATCACAAAATAGTCAAAATCACTTTCCTAGTGATTTTGGAAAAGTCACGTGGCATATAAGCCCAAAATAAGCCAAGAAATAGCTTAAAAATAAGTCCGAATAAGCTATACAAGCTACTATAAAAAATAAGCTATCTAGCAACATATATTATTCAACCATCACGACCACAACATCAAAACTACAACCCCCCCCCCCTTTTTCCTTTTTTAATCCAACGAACCAAACACACCCTTTTTATCTGTTTCGTTTCTAAAAATCGATTTTCACGACGATCAACTTGTACAACTAACATCTATGCATCAAGATAAACCTAAAAGGACAAACAAAATTCAAATTTGAAAACATACAAGAAAATATTCAAAAATGTAGATTTCGACACGAACCGGACAACCCAAACGTTGTTTAAATGAATACCCAAATACTCTTATCAACCCGGAATATCACGTTCTCGATCAAAGTTGGAAAATTTATGGATGTTTGTTGTTGGCTTAATTCGGACGCACCATACACACACAAGTGTGTGTTTTTTTTTGAAATGAAAATGGAATGCATAGAATGTCTAGTGGAGGAATATAAGTGTACATCTTTGGGACACATTAGCTAAAATTAAGCCACCTTGTCCCCTTAAGCATACATAACCGGTTATGGCATCCTATGGGTGTCGGGTTCTTCTTTTCGTGTCGGGATCACTTAAATACTTGTAAAACTCAACTGTAAAATTTACCCCAAAGTTAATTAGCATTTTTATTCACCTTAAAAATACTTTTCCATTAACCTAGAGTCTTCACATGAATTATTTACACTTTAAACCCTTCAAAACTCATTTGGACATTAACGGACGTGTCAGACTCGTTTTTCTGCAATTTTCAAAATTCACAAGTCAAACCACCCGGAATACAAATAACACAATAATACCTTCCAAAAGGGATTATTAATCACAATAAACCATAAATCACCATAATTCCTAACAAAATCACCACCGTCAACACGGTACAAAATCTAAATAAACTAATAAAAGTCAAATAGTCAAAGGACTATAAATGAAATATTCAGAACACAAAAAGGGAAAAGGTTACATTCTACCCCCTAAAAAGAATTTCGTCCCCGAAATTCAACAACTAACATTACTAAACAAATGCGGGTACTTCATTTACATTTGATCTTCACGTTCCCACGTGAATTCAGGGCCACGTTTCGAATTCCACCAAACCTTGACGATGGCAATCCTACTACGCTTCAGCTTCTTAAACTCTCTTTCTAAAATTTCCACAGGTTCTTCTACAAAATTCAACTTAGCATCAACTCGAATCTCATCCAAAGGCACTTGTAGTGTTGGATCAGCCAAACACTTCTTAAGGTTCGACACGTGGAACATGTCATGAACACCATTCAACTTCTCAGGCAAATCTAACATGTAGGCTACAGGGCTTACTTTCTCAATAATCTTAAACGGTTCAACAAATCTAGGTTCTATTTTCCCTTTTTTCCTAAAGCATACCACACCTTTCCAAGGCGACACTTTGACCAAGACATAGTCACCTACGCTAAACTCTAGAGGCTTCCTCCTCTTATTAGCATAACTTTTCTGGCGATCACGCGCAGCCTTAAGTCTATCCTTAATCTGCGAGATCTTTTTAGTAGTCTCTTGCACTAACTCAAGTCCTATCAACTGACCTTCTCTAACCTCAGCCCACATAATTGGCGAACGACACTTTTTACCATATAATGCCTCAAACGGAGCACGTCTCACACTAGAATGATAACTATTATTATAAGAAAACTCAACCAACGGAAGATGAACATCCTAACTTCCTCCGAAGTCCAAGACGTACGCCCTAAGCATGTCTTCTAAAGTCTGAATAGTACACTCACTCTGACCATCAGTCTGAGGGTGATAAGCCATACTCATGTCTAAACGAGTTCCTAATGCCTCTTACATTGACTGCCAAAACCTTGATGTGAAACGACTATCACGATATGATATAATCAAGATCGGCACACCATGTCTAGCAACTAGCTCATTCAAATACAATCTAGCTAATCTATCCATCTTATAATCCTCACGCATAGGTAGAAAATAAGTAAACTTAGTCAATCGGTTCACAATGACCCGGATTGTGTCATGCCTACTACTAGTCCTAGGCAACTTAGTCACAAAATCCATAGCTATTCCTTCCCATTTCCATACAGGAATCTCAAGTTGCTGGAGCAAGCCAAATGGCCTTTGATGCTTAGCCTTAACCTTTAGACAAGTCAAACACTTACTAACATACTCAGCTATGTCCTTTTTCATTCTAGGCCACAAATACCTATCTCTCAAATCATAATACATCTTATCAGCTCCTGGGTGTATAGAGTACTTCGACTTATAGGCTTCATCCATTACCAGAGTTCTCACCTCGCCCTTTAAAGGTACCTATATTCAATCCAGGTAGTACAAAGTTCCACACTTCTCGGTTCTATCATCTCATCCAAACCTTTCTTCAATCCTGCAAACTCATCCACAACCTCCTTCTGAGCCGCCAGTATCATATCCTTGATACTCGACTGAAGGGTCATATTTATTGCTCTAACTCTGTTAGGATTTACTCTTTCCTTCCTACTTAGGGCATCAGGCACCACATTCGCCCTACTAGGATGGTAGTGAATTTCATAGTCATAATCACTAAACAACTCTATCCAGCGACGTTGTCGCATATTTAACTCTTTTTTACTAAAGATATGCTGAAGACTCTTATGATCCGTATAGATGACACTCTTTTTCCCATACAAATAATCTCTCCAGATCTTAAGTGCAAACACGACCGCACCCAACTCTAAATCATGGGTAGTATAATTCTTCTTATGAATTTTCAATTGCCTAGACGCATATGCTATCACTTTACCTCTTTGCATTAACACACAGCCTAGTCCTATCCCGGACGTATCATAATATACCACAAAGTCTTCTGGTCCATCAGGGAGAGCTAGAACGTGCGCATTACACAACTTATCCTTCAAGGTTTGAAATGCCAATTCCTGTTCCTCACTTTAATTAAAAATCTTACACTTCTGAGTCAAGATAGTAAGAGACTTAGCTATCTTAGAAAAGTTCTCAATGAACCTATGGTAATACCCAGCCAATCCTAAGAATGAACAAACCTTAGTCATAGTTCTAGGGGCTTTCCAATTCTTAACAGCTTCAATCTTACTAGGGTCTACATGAATCCCATTACCCTTTATCACATGCCCAAGAAACTATACTTCTCTTAGCTAGAATTCACACTTAGAAAACTTAGCATACAGTTTCTCCTTTTTGAGCAATCACAAGACTAACCTTAAGTGTTCTACATGCTCTTCTCGAGTCTTAAAGTAGATTAAGATATCGTCTATAAACACTATCAAAAACTTATCAAGATAAGGCATGCAAACTCCATTCATCAAATCCATGAATACCGCTGGTGCGTTAGTCAAACCAAAGGGCATTACTGTGAACTCAAAAAGTCCATAACGAGTTCTAAACGCAGTCTTTGAAATGTCATCCTAATGCACTCTCAGCTGATGGTATCCAAACCTAAGATCTATCTTTGAGAAAAACTACGACCCTTGTAGTTGATCAAATAGATCATCGATTCTAGGAAGTGGATAACAATTCTTAACAGTTAACTTGTTTAATTCTCTATAGTCAATACACATTCTAAAAGAACCATCCTTTTTCATAACGAACAATATCGACGCTCCCTAAGGCGACGAACTTGGTCGAATGAAACCTTTATCTTGGAGTTCCTTGAGTTGTCTTGACAACTCCTCCAATTCAGAAGGTGCCAAACGATAGGGAGACTTTGCTACCGGCGTTGCTCCAGGGATTAACTCAATTCGAAATTCAATTTCCTGAATAGGTGGTAATCCAGATAGGTCATCCGAGAATACCTCAGGAAAATCTCTAACCACAACAATCTCTTCTTGTTTCATATCACCAGCCTTAGCACCCATAAAAAATCTTGCTTTCTCTTCTGGTCTCTCTCCTAATACTATATGCACCTTGCCATTAGGTAGTGGTATCCTCACTACTTTCTCATGACAAATTATTTCAGCTTTATGATTTGACAACCAATCCATACCTATAATCATATCAAAAATCCCATGGTATCAAATCGATGTCAAATACATGACCCTCGATTTCTAGTTTGTACCCCCTAATAACATTATCAATCTCTGCTAGCTGCTCGCTAGCTATCTCAGTCTCATAACTAAATCCCAAATCCTAGTCCTCTTATTTTCTTCCTTCACACTCCTATCTTTACTTGGCTCTCCACCATTTCCTTTCTTCTTAGGGTTCTTCTTAATTGATCTATTCCTAACAGCCTCATCAGTCAGTGCACCTAAAATCTGCACAACCTTCTACATAGTCTTTAGCTCCATTGTTGCCACCATCCCATAGATCTGTGGAGCAAGGCCATACACATACCTCTCAATCATCCTACTCTTTGGAGTTACCAAATGTGGAACTAACCTATGCCAACTCATGAAACTATCATATATGCAGTCAAGTCAGCCCCGACCATGACTTATTCCACAATTCCAATTCCAACTTTGAAATCCATAACCAGGACAAAACACTTGTATCATCATAAACTTTAAATCATTCCAAGACATACTAATAGCAACTTCCCACTTAGCGTACGTATCTGAGAGTTCCACCACGTTAAAAGCCTTACCCACAAATAAACCAGTGTATTTCACTTTTTGGTCAATACTACAACCACTCATATCATGCACAGACTCCATTTTCTCAATCCAACGATTAAGAACTACAGCACCTCACTTACCATCATAATCCTTAGGGTTACAAGCTAAAAACTCCTTATATGAACAACCTACCCGGTTGCCATTTACTATCACATTCCCAACGTTCTCCTGAATGTTCTCATTAACCACATTACCATTCTGATTTCTAACATTTCCTTGGTTACCAACCTAAGCTAGCATGGCGGGTAATAGGTTCTGCAATTGTTGGGCAATGATCATCGAGAAGTCAGGTGCTCCTCCTACACCCTTATTGACTCTCTCTACATTCTCATTGATCCCTTTATGCCCCGTATTAGCTCTCAAACCCTGGTCATTTCCTTGACCATTCAAATCATCAACATGCTCATCATTACCTTCCATAGGTCTTCTACCCCTTCTAGCTTTACCAATCCGTACACCTGTTCCCCCTCCTAATGATTCGGTAGTAAGCCGGCCAGCACTTCGGGTCATCACCCTTGGCGGCATTATCCACATGAGGGAGAACATGGGAAACATTAGGTAGGCAGGAAGACTCGCATATATATAGAACATCTTACTATGTATATAGATATATACATAACACTACCCTACTGTGTCAACATTGATTTGTGTGAACAACATTATTAAGTATGAGTGAGTTGTGATAGGCTTATAACTATGTTAGCCACCGTACTTATATTCGTATCCTTTCCTAGTCATATTCAATATTGAGCTCATATATTTCAATGATTGACATAACTAAAGCACCAAACTGCGAATACGCGAAAGCAAACAAAAGCATAACACCGCGCACATAGATCCTGTACGTAACTAAATGACGGATCTTAGGTTATAGTCTAGGAGAATCCACCTAGTTCTCTATAACCTTGGCTCTGATTACCAATCTGTCACACCACGACAATGGTGGAAACTCGAGAATGCAACATAATGATAAATCATAACACAAGATACAAAATAGAGAAAACTACAATGCATAAACTTTAAATGTTACGAAGACCATCAACCTCGAACAACCTTAAGTGATGTCCCAAATCACTATCAAAATCTACATTCTCTTACAATTATTCATAAGCCCTCACATGGGTCCAAAATCCAAACTTAAACCAAAACCTCCAAATACTAAAGCCAAATAAAATAAACAAGTAAGACTTCTCATGAAAATCCACTTGGGATACTTCTAAGTCTGCTACCACATAAATCACCAACTATTTCTCTTTCACTTCACCTAAAAATTATACTCAAAAACGTAAACAATAATGTTGGTGAGCTTGTAAGTTTGACCTTAAACCCAAAAGTTGTGCCAATATTTCAAACAGTAGACAATAGTGTTATATGACAGTGAATATATGCAAACAACCTTAGCATCACTGCTAATCAATAACCATATGTCACTTACGCACCTAAAGGGCCTACCAGCTGGAGCACTAAAATTAGGGCAGGACTACACACAAACTAAGGTAGGCGTACCCATCCACTCTAATAATGTAACACCTCCAAAATGGGTCACAGCAGAATATGGGTCTGAGAGTGTTACTTCATAGATCAATAGCACAAGATATGAGAACGACCTCTATATGAGTCATTTAAAAATGATACATTAGATTACATAAACTTGTTTGTTACAGAAGCCCGAAGCTTAAATTGTCCACCCATGAAAATATAAAGATTTTGATACATAACATGTACTCTAAAATGTAATGCATTTAAATCTCCATGCAAAATGATTCCCAAAATGTTGACCCCCAATGTATCCTTGTTCTTGTACCTTATTAACCTGAGAAAAACATGCTTTAAAACGTCAACATAAAGTTGGTGAATTCACAGGTTTAATAAATGTATAAAGTAGGACCGTAAGATTTCTAAATGTAAGGCATGTAACACATACAATATCTCAAAAGTAATTTTGAAATGCACTAAGCTCGTGACACTGAAGCTACAACATATATGTATGCAAATTAATGCAAATAATGTGCCCGTGTAGATGTTCAACTCGCAACATCTAAATTGTTCCGACATGGTATACATTCGTTGTTTTAGTACATTCGAAACTAGTGAGCGCTACTCACCCAAATGGGGATGTCAATCCCAAATAGATCTATTCATAACATTCGCGCTTACAATCTAGTAATTAACAGTTCATGATTCATGGGCATAGTGGGTTATAGCTACTTAGGCAAACTCGTAATTTGTATAAAAGCGTACTTGCGTCCAATCGTAAAACAATACATGTTTATTACCCCAAAGTTGTAAATCATTATAATAGTATAAAAATGAGGCTATGAACTCACCGTAAGTGAATGATTTGATTATCTAAATCAAATATGTAAATCGTCTCGGCAATCCGAATGAAACCTAATTAATTGTAGGTCGTATGAGCATACTGTATTTTATGTAAATAAAATATCACATGTTATATAGTTACACAACCATCTAATAGTTCTTGTTTAATTTAAAAAGTTGAAATATTAATTAAATCGTACTTTGTTAAATAAAGGTACATGTAATTGTAACCGTAAAGAAAATATTATTTTTCGTTCAACAATGTATTATTTGTTAAAAATATATGATGTAATATTTTTATTGATTATGTAATGATATTATATAATTAATTTAATTGTTTTATAAAGTAATTTATAAAAGTGTAAATAGCGCATAAGGTTTTATAAACCTCGTATCTTTATCGTTTTGACTCCGTTCTACGCTTTTCTTATGTCCACGGTTTCGTATGAAGAAAATCTATGAAAATATTATAATTATTATATGGTTAAATACTGTTATGAACAGTAACAGTAGGTGAATGTTTATAAAAATACTTTTTATAACTCTAATTATTGAAATGGTATTTTAATTGTATCTCGTTCGTTTTAATTCGGTTTTTAGTGATTTCTAAGTCCACGTCTTTGTAATTAAAAGCCCTATTTAGGAAAATTACTCCCAAATAGTTTACTATCGTGAACGGTAACATATTTTTATAAATTTACTTTTATAAAAATACTTTTTAACTTAAACTTGTAAATAGCGTATCTTCTTCATTTTAATTCCGTTTTTTGAGTTTCTTACATGTTTGGATTCCTCATTAAAAGTACTATATTTATAAAATATCTCCCTTAATATAACATATTTGAATAGTGAAGGTTTTTATAAAATAACTTTTATAAAAACACTTTTATACATTTAATTCTTGTAAACTTAAAAATGTCATATCTCCTTCGTTATTGCTCCTTTTTTCAAGTTCCTTATATGCCTACGATCCTTGTGATAAGTATTAATTAAATAAAATATAAAATAAATATGTTTATATACGAATTAAAACAGTAGGTAATTAAGTTCTTACATAATTAGTTTTATATACTTGTTTTATATACTTTTCACTTTATTAAACCATTACAAGTCCTCTAACTTATGAAATAACATAACTTGATATATCTTAAGTCCTCTATAATGTTTCGATGATGCTTGTCCATGAGTAAGTGTCCTAAAAATCATTTGTTCATAACTCTTGTAATTAAAATTTTCAACACAAAATAATTCATAACCTAACCATATAATTTGCTTAACACTTATATATAATGTATACTTCCATTTTAAGTGTTATTTTACCAATGTACATAATAAATTTGAATCATATATATCTTGTAGTATCTCATAAATCATAAAAATGAACCTAGGTGGTGTTTAACATATATAACAAGCATGTAAAGTAAGAAATATGAATAAATAGAAATGTTAATCTTTAAATAGACCTTATAGAAGTGTAGAGGATTGATGAACACAAGCTTGAACCTAATAAAGTAAACCTCAATATTAAAACCCTAATGAACCCTAATTTCTTTTCTTGCTTCAAATCCATGCTAATACCAAAACCCAAGCTTCCAAAACACCTTGAATGATCTTAGATATACTTAGAATGAATTCTTAAACACTTGTAACCTTGTAGAATTAAAACAACAAGAAACCCTAATTAAAATTAAAGTGTGCCATGGGTTTGCTTAAGGGAAAAGAGAGAGAATTGTGAAGATGCTAGTGAATTATGAGAGAGTATGTGTTATCTATCCTAGTACATACTACTTATAGATGGAAGTATCTAAAAACAACCTCAAACAAACCTTGGACTTGTAGTGGTTTTAAGTACAAGTTGTAAGAATTTGTAAGGCCTCTCCTCCTCCCTAGGAAGAGGGAGACGTTTATGTGAGGGAAAGGAAGTACAAGGACTTGACAATTACTAGAAGATTGTGATAAGAAGAGTACTTGTTGGTTATTAGTAAAAGGAAGTGGATTTTTAAATGTGTGTTGTGGTTTATTAATTTAATCTGGCCCTAGTGGTTTGTAGATTAGAAAATGAGTTAATTTTTGTGTACTGGGTATAATTGTGGGTATTGGTTTAAGTATGGATAGGTGTAGGTGCTTTCGGGTATGCGTAAATGTAATTTATTGCGAAACGTAATCGTTTTACGTAACCAACAAAAATAAAATAGGAAAAGTTATAAATTATACTCTTAATAATCATATAACACTTGCTTGATGTAAACTTTAACTTGTTTGGTGTCCGTTTACGTTGAACGTTGATTTTCAGTTTACGCGATTTAACTATAAGATATTAATTAAAAGCGAACGTGGAAAACTCTAAAAATAAATAAGGGTAATAATTGAGTTGGGAAATGACCTGAAATAATGGATTGTTATAGTCTTCCCCCATTAAAGGAACCTTGTCCGCAAGGCTCAAGATGCGGCACTTGTCGAGGGTGCGGCTTTTGTGAAGATTTATGGATACTTCTTCCGGAATTGATCTTTATGTTCCCATGTGAACTCAGGACCTCTCCTAGAGTTCCATCGAACATTGATGATGGGGATACGGCTTTTCTTTAACCGCTTGACTTCACGATCCATAATTTCCACTGGTTCTTCAACGAAGCAGAGTTTATGATCAATGTGTATTTCATCCAATGAGACTGCCAACGGCTCGTCGGATAAACACTTCTTTAGATTGGATACATGAAACATGCTATGAACCCTGCTTAACTATTGAGGAAGTTTGAGTCTATAAGCAACGGTTCCCACTTTGGCTAACACCTTAAAAGGTCTAATATATCTCGGGTTCAACTTCCCCCGTTTGCCAAAACGTACGACCCCTTTCCAAGGTGATACATTCAACATAACTTAGTCACCAACTTGAAATTCTAAAGGCTTACGCCTCACATCGAAGTAACTCTTTTGGCGATCACGAGTAGCTTGAATTCTTTGCTTGATTTGGATAATCTTCTCGGTTGTCTCATGAATGAGTTCTGGATCGGTGAGCTGAGCGTCTCCGACCTCGGCCCAACAAACAGGTGATCGACACTTCTGACCATAAAGTGCCTCGAATGGGGCAGCTTTAATGCTAGCATGATAACTATTGTTGTATGAAAATTCGATCAGCGGCAAGTGTCTTTCCCAACCATTCCCAAAGTCTATCACGCAAGCGCGTAACATGTCTTCTAATGTTTCAATGGTCCTTTCGAGTGATAGTGATGATGAGGAGGAGTACTCGATCAAAAGAGATGATTTTGGAAGACCATTTTCTGGACCTCGCCGTCCTCCATACCTAGATTGTAAGATGATATGGATCAAGCTCTTGCCTAACAAGATTATCTTGACCTATTTTGAAACATATGTGTTTGGAAAAAGCTTGTGTCTCTGTTTGACCACTTTTGACTGAAGCTTGACCATTTTCTGGCTTCTTTTGTGCTCTTCCGCTTCCCGTGTCCGTGTTTGCCTGTTTTGACGGTTTTCTTGTAATTTTTAATATATCCGTACCTGCACACACAAAACACAAAAACAAGCATATCTTTGCCATTTTATGTCTGTTTTGGGTCATTTAGGGTCATTTTTGGTATTAACGGATATGTGTATTTTACACTTATCAATGAACAACGTAAGTAACCTACTGCATTACAATTCATTTCCTACCACATCAGAGACAAAAGGAAGAAAACACAATCAATATTGTTAAAAATGGCAAGCCATATTTACACTAAATCATGCATGTGAACAACGTAAGTAACCTACTGCATTACAGTTCATTTCCTACCACATCACAGAGAAAAGCAAGAAAACCAAAATCAATTTTATTAAAAACGACAAACCACATTTACACTAAACAATTCCTATGAACAACGTAAGTAAACTAGTGCATTCCAATTCATGACCTACCACATCACAGACAAAAGTAGGCAAAGACAATCAATTTTATTAAAATCGGCAAGCCACATTTACACTAAATAATACCTATGAACAACGTAAGTAACCTACTACTTTACAGTTCATTTCCTACCACATCAAAGACAAAGGTAGGAAAGCAAAATCAATTTCGTTAAAAACGAAAACCAAATTTACGCTAACTCATGCATATGAACAACGTAAGTAACCTACTGCATTATAATTTACTGTGCTACCACGTTAGAGACAAAAGCAAGAAACACAATCAATTTCGTTAAAAACGGTGAGCCATATTTACACTAAATCATGCATATAAACAACGTAAGTAACTACTGCATTACATATCATTTCCTACCACATCACCGATAAAAGCAAGAAAACACAATCAATTTCGTTAAAAAAGACAAACCACATTTACACTAAATAATTCCTATGAACAACATAAGTAAACTAGTGCATTACAATTCATGACCTACCACATCACAGACAAACGCAGGCAAAGACAATCAATTTCATTAAAACCGGCAAGCCACATTTACATTAACTCATGCCTATGAACGACGTAAGTAACCTACTGCATTATAGTTCATTTTCTACCACATCAAATACAAAAGTATGCAAGAAAAATTAATTTCGTTAAAAACGACAAGCCACGTTTACACTTAATCATGCCTATGAACAACGTAAGTAACCTACAACATTACAATACATTTTAACCACATCAAAGACAAAAGTAGGAAAGAAAAATCAATTTCGTTAAAAACGGCAAGCCAAATTTATGCTAACTCGTGCATATGAACAACGTAAGTAACCTACTGCATTAAAATTTATTTCCTACAACATCAGAGACAAATGCAAGAAAACATAATCAATTTTATTAAAAATTGCAAGCCATATTTACACTAAATCATGCATATGAACAACGTAAGTAACCTACTGCATTACAGTTTGTGAAAACGGCAAGCGTGTATGCACTTTGAAAATGTTTGATGTGATGCAATGTTTGTGAAAATGGTTATAGTCTAGGGTAAAATATTCAACCTAGTTCTCTATAACCAGTGCTCTGATACCAATCTGTAACACCCCCAAAAGTGTGTCGCAATGGAAATGTGTCCGGGGGCGTTACTTCATAATACACAGCGCTAGATACAAGAGAACAACCCCTAAATGTGTCATTTGAAAAGTAATCTCGTTGATTTCCTTGAAATTGATATAATGTTTGTCCCATAATTGCATCACAATGAAAAGTTTGAAATTAACACAACGAGATTTGATCACTTGTATGTGTGTAGTAATCCATGAATGAAATCTTGTCAGTTTAGACTCCAATGCACATCAAATAATCCAAGCATCTAATTCACCTAAGAAAAACATGCTTAAAAATGTCAACATAAAGTTGGTGAGTTCATAGGTTTTTGTAAATACAAATGTTGAACCAAAGTTCTGTAAAGTGTGTATGACCATTTAAATCCTTAAATGTCCTTCCAAAATGTATGTATGAATTGTAGAAATCAAATAGTTGTATAGTATGCATGACCGTTTCAAACCTTGTATGTTTCCCAAATAGTTACAAAAATGTACGTATGAACGTTAAACCACAATTGTTCAAAGCATGAAAGATATTTATATATATACCAGAAAAATATTTCAAGTATGTATTGCCACTTTATTCAAGGCACAATAAATATCGATGTGCGTATAAAATAATGATTACGATTACTCTAAGCTCATGAAACTGATGCGCTAATAGAAATCGTAGACATGTGCTTACACCAGATGTCCCCACCTGGACACCATCAGCATTGAATTACTTTACATGTGCCTACACCAGAAGCCCCCACCTGGACACCCTCAAGATTGAATTATTTTACATGTTCCTACACCGGATGCCCCCACCTGGACACCCTCAGCATTGAATTACTTTACGTGTGCCTACACTGGATGCCCCCACCTGGACACTCTCAGCATTAAATCACTTTATAACATACAACCTGAGCTAATCCGTAATCATAAAAGTATAGTATGTGTTTACGTTCAAAAACTAAACCAAGTATTGTATCTCCTCGCGAGATGTATAAATGAGTATTTAAACCAAACAGGTAATCAACCATATAAATGCATTTGTAAACAAGCATGTTCTCACCCCAAAATAAATGTAAAACAAGTAAAAACAGTGGAGCTATAAACTCACCTCGATGATGAAGAACGATTGACAGATAGGCATCTACTATGCAAAACACAAATGGAAGACAAAACAGCTCGATCAAGAAGTTGCAACTAATCTTAACGGCTAAGTCCCACTAGCCTAGGATAATGTATTTAGATTTCCCGATGAATGGTTACGTCAACTTGACACGTTGATAAAGATTTAGATTTCCAAATTGTAACAGCTTGGTAGTTGGTTAAATAAATAAATTAAAAAGTGAACGCAAAGTATGTAATATATCCCGTATATATTACATATGAAAAATAAAACCTTATATAACTCATACTGTGATTATATAACAAAGATAAACAATCAAAAGATTAAAGTGAAGTATATAATACTTTACAGGTATTATATAAGAAACGTGAGAAAATAATTGAAACAAGATATTTTGACACCAATTTAACTAATAAAAAGTCCTTGCATAAAAGTAGACACACGTCTTAAAGTTATAGTTTAAACAAACGATGTTTGTAAAGCTTTTACAACAATTATGATGTTATCTTCTAGCGGACAATTATAAAATATATAATAATATTTTATAAATTTATAATTTGTTTCCTCAACGGGTCGTGTCTAAAATAGTTATCTCATTGTAAAAATATAGTTTTCGTTCGTTTATCCGGTTATTGTATAATACAAATTATTATATCTTTAAAATATAACTTAGTCCCTTTTATCGGTTTCTAAATTAATAGAAGCTTTAGTACAACATTACTAAATATAAAAATTTATATTAATTTCGCCATGACATTTCCGTTTATATATCGTTTCCCATATTTATAAAACCTAATGTTTTCTTTTCCACTTTTCATCAAACCGCGCGTTGCAAAATATCTACGTGTTTTAAATATATATTTATATATATTTACAACTAAACAAATTAATAAATATCATATTTATCTAACCATTAACCACCATTTTAATTCCGATTTATAATTTATAAAGTCTCGTGTTATATTTATTAGTCAAGTGTATAAACCAAACGAACCCTCGTTGTTTCGCTAAACCAAACGCTCCCTTATTCGATTTCTGCTGTCTCAAACGCACCCTTACAGCCTTGTTGTTAACCCAAACACACCCCTATGTCGATTCTGCTAAACCAAACACACCCTTATGGTTAATCTGCTCACCCAAACACACCCTTACGGTGTTATCCAACAAACCAAACACCCCTATTTGGTTAACTGCCTAACCAAACACCCCCTTATGTGTTTTTAATAACAACCAAACACACCCTAAGTGGCTGTTTAACAGCAAAACGCACCCGTGTGCGGTTTAGAACAATCAAACACCCCCTTTGTTGTGAAACTGCCAACCAAATGAACCTCTTGTGCGTTTCTGTTAAACCAAACGCACCTTAAATTGTGTTTCAAGAAAACCAAACGCACCCTAATGAGTTTCTTTATAAACCAAACACACCCTAATCATTTTCTAACAAACCAAATGCCCTTAGTCTACTGTAACAGCCAAAACACACCCTTCGGTGTGCGTGACAGCCAAACCAAACACCCCCTAGCTGCTGCCACTATACCAAACGCACCCTCGGCGGATGAAAATCAAACGCACCCTTTTGGGTGCTTGCGAAACCAAACGCACCCGCTGCGTTTTTAAAGAAAACAACCCGAACGCACCTTGGCTGGTGCAATATCAAACCGAATGCACCCTTGTATGATGAACGTGGTGGTGATGTTGTTGTGGTGGCGTCGATGGTGAGGATGGCAGTGGGGGTGGTGGTGTTGTAGTGTGGTGGATGTGGGTGGTGGCGGCGGCTGTGGCAGCCGGAGGGGGGGAACGGCGCGTAGCCGCAAGTGGTGGTGGTGGTGATCGGGTAGATCCGGTAAAGAGAAACCTTTTTGGATTCGGCGGAAAAAGTCAGCCGGAAAAGTTTTTCGGCGGCGGCGGTGGCTGGCCGGAGGAGAGGGGGGGCTGCCGGACATGGGAGAGAAAAGAGGGAGAGTGTGTGTTTATTTGTTATAAAAAAGAAATGAAAAGATATTAAAGTTTTATTTATAATCAAACTTTAAAAATAAATGACAAGTTAATAATAGTTGAGGGTTACTTGTGTAAATATCTAATGTAGTTTTTATAACTTCCGGTTCGGGACTCATTTGAGTGACTTAACGGATGATCCAAAGTACGAAACTTGCGCCATTGTTTTTCAAATTAATTTTCTGATAAAAATGAGTATTTACTTGATAATATTTCATAAATATTTTTATAACATTTAAAATAAATATCTGTTATTTATTTTGTGACTTGGTTAAAAATAAAAATAAATTTTAACTCGGATATTCACGTTATCAACAACGCTTAAATAAGTAAAATATTAAATAATTTTATTTAATATTTTTATTAAATAAATAGTGATAATTAAAAATAAATTTAATTATTTTTGTGTGTCGGTACCCGTTGTGTGCAGTTTTCAAAACTTTTTGAGGCTGTTTTAGCCCTCTTTTGCTTGTTTTCAAATCTCGGGTAAAACTAAAAAGTTGTCTGAAATATCGTTTTACATCAAATTGCTTTAGGTTCCGAATCGTGAAAACGTGATTTAGTGGTTCGTTTTTGATAAATCAACTATGAATTAATATATATCATTTTTCGTTTTTGAATCAAGTAAGTTAAAAATAACTTTCCCTTTAGAGATGTAATAATAAATATGATTTATTATTTAAAATATGTTCCGAAAATTTTACCGGTCACGCGGTAATTGTTTTTATGTGACAATGAACGACCAAAAGTCAAAAAGGTCAAGTCAGACTCGAAAAGTCAAAGATTAAAATAGTCCTTTAAAATTTTGAAAATTCCCGAATGTTACAGGTTAGATCTAATCTAATGTTAAAAAGTAAAATATCAAATAAAAATCAAGATTAATTTCTCACTCCCCGGCAGTGGTGCCAAAAACTTGAAGTGTCGTTGTGAGGTTGTAATTATAATGGTTCAAGTTTTAAATTTATATTTTGCAGACTTAACCAAAACTTACACTTTAACGGGTAGTGTACCCGATCGGTGGTAGTTTCATGGTAAGTAGGGTGTCGATCACTAAGAGCGAGAAACAATCTTTCAATTTATTAATATTTTGGTTGTCTAATCTAAGTTAATTATATGTTAGTTCTATTCTATTCTAAACCTATGCTAAACCTATGTTAATCCTAATTCTAACGGATAAGGGGGTTTTCAGTCTGAGAGACTGGCACGAGTTTGGTGGTGACTAAAATCAATTCAAGACACAATAACATATGCAAGCAAATTAACAGAAGATAAAAAAGCGGTCAAGCCAAATATAAGAAAACTGTATTTGCCATGATTAATCCGATTAGAATGTTGGTTTGTTTGTTTAGTACAATGATTACTTATCTCGAGGTGGCATATTATTCTTAAGACTAAGGCGTTACTTCTTCCTAAGACTTAGATACGAAGAATTATGTCATAATTAAATGCATCTGCATAAAGCATCCTTATTTGCTGATTATAATCTATCTTATGGATTAAAGCAATGGTGATCTTGTTAAACCCTAGCTCATAGAGACTTTACCCACTTACTGTTTAATGGCAATTTATACACTAGTAGTCCACTGACCAAATCTTTACCAATTGATTAAGAACGTACTCGTTGATCCCAAGGGTCACCTGCCAGTCCAACTAAGCTCACAATCTAAAGGCAAAGCTAGGTCATTATTCGTGATCCTATTGGTCTAGATGTATAAATCACTATATGGAGTGCCATCCCGGCATCTAGATTACTTGGTTTGTATCACCAGATCCAGTTGAATGATAGGTCGCATACAAAAGCACGTAAACAAGTATAAACTGATAAATATAAACAAGCATTCAACGATAAATTAAGCAATCGATATAAACAAAACCAAACATTCAGATCTTCATAATAATGGCTAATACCAAAAGGTATTAGCCTCTAAATGTCATAATCAATACAAAAGTAATAATTTAGCCAAGGTAAACTGACCGAGTTAACAAATGATACCAAAAACTGAACGATTAAAAGAGTATAAGAAATTACAAGTTGTTTCCTATGGAATTGATTGCGTTGCTTGACCTCTTCTGCTCTTTTTCTCCTCTGAAAATTGACATTTGTGGTTAAGGTTTCGAGAATATGATTTAGCACACTTAAAACTCGTTTTTGAGTTTTCTATTTATAGGGTCTGGAATTTAGTCGATACGGCATATTGACTAAGGTCAATACGGTGTATCAGGGGTTTCTTGGAGTAGGGACCACGTTTGATATCTTCCAGAATATTCACCTTCTTTATCTTGAATACAACATATAGGCTTCTTCTGGATACGGCGTATTGATCATAGTTTCTTCGTAGTCTTTTGTGATGTGCAGGCATAGATACGCCGTATCTTCCTTGATGGATACGGCGTATAGGATGTCAGAACAGTAATCTTCATATTTTTTTTATTTAAGCTTCAGAATGCGTGCATTTTAGCTAAGCTTCACCAAGTACTTCATAATTACTGAAATTCTCAAATACAAACGATTAAGTAACAATTCTTTGCAATAATTACATAAAACAGGTTATTTACATGGGATAAACGATGCTAAAAAAGTGACATTATTTGATGTCATCACCTAGGTTGTCGAGTGTAGAATATCTTAATACACACAAGGTATGGATTCTATGTAGAGTTTAGAGTGAGAAAGAGAGGTGGTTGGATGAACACTTAGAGAGAGAAAGTAAGAAAGAAAATGTTATGTTACGATGTAAAATGAAATGAACAACCAACACCCTTTCCATAACATGGAAATGGTTTATATATCCTTACATATGGCCGGCTATGGGCTTTGTCCATAGGCTTCCCATGGGCTTTTCCTAAGCTAGCCTATTAAGGTTCCAAATATTACTTAACGAGCTATCAAATGATATTAATAGAAGCGACCAATACTTTTGTATTCCTAAAAGTCTTCCCTTAAGGGAGGTCACTCTATTTTACAAAAACTTAAGCCTAGCATACTATGCTTTGTCTTCAGTCTTGTGCTAGCAGACTTGTTTTCTTTACTTCAACTTGTGAACATGCTGTAGTGATCTTTGACTTTGGGCTTGAGCTTGTTCTAATAGGCTTGACTTGTATGTGAATCTTAAACTTCTTTGAGATCATCAACCAAGCATAATCTTTTATCATCATCTTGTGATCTTTTGCTTTTTTGTGATCTTGTGACTTCTGGACCGACATGCTCATACTGATGTTGTTTCTTGGTCTTGAAAGCTTGAATAAGACATATTTCTTGAAAATCTTTAACTATAACACTTCGTCACTTCGAGAAAGACGTTCGGTATCAAAGTGACAGAAACTTCTTTGAAATTATTTGACTTTAACACTTTGTCGCTTCAAGAAAGACGTACGGTATCAGAGTAGCGAAAGTCTTGAAACATGTACTTGAGCTGTCATGATATCTTTACTTTTTTTGGTCAAGTATGAGCATGTGGTATTGGCTTCGACTAGTCATCGGGAAACTGCTACCACCGTCAAGAAATCTGCATAAATAGGTTAGTGATAAACAACATATATGGACGAAAGTGGCTTTGTCACTTCGTCGAATACGGTTGTAACAACCACGGTTCCTCGTTACTCAGTATAAATACTGCCTGTGATCAGGTAGAATTCTGAAGAATCTCCTTGACAGAGTTTTGCAGCTGCACTAGCCGTTCTTATTACCGGAGCGTCTCAAAGCAGACAACACGGTAAGAGTGAGCCGGTAAGTTACTATATTCCCAATTAAGCGGTCAATTCGTGTTCAGCTTTCCTATGTCCAGATACCCTTGTGAGGCTTCCCATGGACATAAGATTGAAAATTGATTTAGAAAATCAGTCGGTGTGTCAAAATGCAAATGGTTTTTATGACACGCCAACGGTTTTTATAGTTTTCAAAATTCATTTGTTAATTCATAAGCTGGACCGAATCGATATCCAATATCACAAGTTCAATCCGTATAGGATCTCACAAGTCACCTACTAAGAGCTTGTTTGATGTTGGCTCAAGTAGGATTTCTATCTTCACTGTGAATACTTAAGTATCACTCGGATGTTGTGGCAAAATCACAAGGATGATGCGTAGGACTCTTAATATATATTTCTTGTTTTTTACATTGTGTGAATTAGCAAGCATAATTTTGACAAGTGTCATAATGAGATTTATAGATGATCTCTTTTGGCTCTAGACTTAATAGTGCACATCTGGTTTTTGTAATCGGAGGCTGGAGTAGACTGCCACCTTTTCAATACCAACTAACTCGGAATGAGAAAGTCGATAGAAATGTGTGTATATTCCGTGAGAAATGAAACAAAAATCTTTTGAGAGTTTCTGAGTGGCTAGGGAGGGTTGTGCATTGCATCACTGGGTCCATGATGTCAGTCTTCAATGTCAGCAATCATCTTTATGATTTTGACAGCAGATGTATTGACCCGGTTTCTGCCTAAGTATAAGGAGGGCTTCTTTCTTTTCACCCTTTATCTTAATTTTTATTTTTAATTCTTCAACCCCTTCAGCGCTTACCAAGACTTCATAACTAGTATGTTGTTGGGTTTGTTCCAGTACTAGCTCCATCTGAGTTGGCACTTTTCCCTTATTCTCACTTTTACTCCTTATTTACATCATGCCTAAGGACTTCTACACTATCTAGTGGAATGTCCCTGGGTAGATCCCTCCGGTTCTGGCTGGATCGTGGGAACGAATACCTATACCTAACCACCTTATATCTCCAATACAGTAATTTAAATGGTCGGTCTTTGGTACTTCCACATTTCAGCCAACACGTAACCATTTGCTCCCCCTTCATATGTACATCGATTAATCGAAGGAGTTTAGCACATATATGGGTTAGCGTACACTAGAGATCTTAAGATTCACATCTTTAATCATATATTTTAACACATTTTCTCCCCTTATCAAAAATGTCAAATCTCTTGATATTTTAGATATCAATTGATTCAAATATTCCTTGTTTTAGGGAAAAATGTCCATTTATTAACAAGTCGATTATTGGAACATTTTAATGCTCCCCCTTAAATTATGAGGGTATATAAGACAGTGTTGAGTACAATAATTTGAAATTTTTTTGAAGTTACTAAGAAATTCTTAAAAAAACTTTGTACTCAAGCACTCCTAATTATCACCATAAAGTCTACACTACATATATACATATTTACAAGTTTATAAAATACGAAAAGACCTTATGATGACGAACACAATATGACGAAGTCATATTGTTCGTTGAAGTAGCCGGAGGTCAGTTCCGTAGTGTCTCCCACCAACAAACTTTTCGAAGCTCCTTATGATCCTTCTTTCCTCCAGCTGCTTGTCAATAGCCTTTATCATGATCTGAGCTCTTTTCTTTTCCAATGAACTCCATCTTCTCTGTGGTAGGTACTCCATTCGGTATTCTTAATGATGTCATCCAGCGAAGTTTAGAGCCTTGTTAATATGTCATCGTTGAACTTGTAGAGTTCATCTGAGCGCATCAAATTGTTTCTCCCTTGGTTGTCAACATAAATGAATCCTTGAGGGTCTTGATATAGAGTGTATGGGTCCTTTTTCCTGAGGCCGGGTCTTGTAGTTTCTGGCTTAGTGACGTTGATCTTTTTCTAGTAACTTTCGACTCCCAGCTGAAGATCTCCGACTCTCTTTTGAATAACCATGCTTCCGGTGAACATTCGTAATGCTATAGCAAAGTCAGAAACATCATCGCTTGAGAGATTGGTAAGCCTATTCTGAACAACAAGGAGCATCATGTCTTCAATGTCGTCGATACAAAGTCATGGGAAGTCACCTTTCTTGAATGTGTAAAGATCGTTATCGGCTCTTCGTACTTTAATCTCTCTCAGATACCTATACCCATGTTTTCGCATAACCTTGACCCGAGTCACTTCCAGAATACGTTTAGTATAGTACACATCATGAGTGGATTCCAAGCCTTGTGCATACCCATAGAAGGTCTTACGTTGATCTCTCCAGTGAGAAATGGCCCAAAGTGCATGTTTATCATAGTCGACTTTAACAGGAGTCTAAATGTTTTGAACCATGTCTTCAATGCCTAGAAGATCATATTGAGCAGCCTTTGTCTTCGTTATGGAAGTCGTATAGGTCATAGTCAAAATTCCTCCTTGTAGATACTTGAGATCGTTGTTGAAGAAGTAATCAACCGGTACCATTTGACGATTCCCATTCATGACTAAAGGGAGGGGTTTGGTTAGATCAAATGGGTAATCACCACCTTTTGGGTTGTCCCAATCAAGTTTCTCTGATAAAGCTTTGTAACATTCTTCAAAGTCATATTCTAACTCAGCAAAATTAGTACGTGTGCCTTTGAGAAGTTTGAATGATGGCCTTAACAGGGTTTCTTGAGTCAGATTGGTGATCTTCAGGCCGTTCATGATGTATGCAGAGAAGTCTATAGGATTGCTAATCAATTCATCAAAGGTTTTTGACGGTTTATCAGCAGAAGATGCAAGGGTCATTAACTAGCTTTGAGTTGGTCCTTGTTGTGGAGTCTTGCCAACATTCCAATCAGGATCAATGGGTTCTTGAGGTCGTTTAGGTTTGGTAAACCAATCACGTTTAGATACAACCTTTCCCTTGGGTTCTTCATCATCATTACCGAAATTCTCTTCTTGATCTTGAGGCATATCAGAATTTGCAACCTCAAACTCTGGTTCCTCTGCATGAACAGACTTTCCAAAAGATGTTGATTGAGACTTGGTGCCTTTGGATAAGCCAGACTTTGATTCCTTAGTATTCGGACCTTTTGTTAGTTATGCGTCCTTTCCTATCTTTCTCTTCTTCAACCCTCGGTCTGATCCAGCAGAAGGGTCTTCATCATTATCTTTATCTTTTCGGCTTCTCTTCAATGAATACACTTTATCATAAGTTAAGAACACTCTTGTCGAGATCGTAAGACTTGATCAATCCATCATAGCATTCTCTGTGTTCAGTAACTGTCAGATATGATTGACTTTCATCCATTTTGTCAATTAGAATATTCTTTAACTTGAATTCTATAAGTGAACCAGCAGCCTCATATGTTAACTTTTGTTGAGAAGACTCCTTGGCTAGAACCGCATGTTTAAGTGACTCAGTAACTATGCTTTTGATCTCTGGAGGAGCAAAGATAGACACTTCCTTTGGCAGAATTTGAGGAAGTTAAATCTTGACTTGCTCTGTGATCCTAGCAATGATAGATGCAGATAGGTAGTTCATGAATTCGTCCCTTGTGGCTCCTAGCCTTGAGTCTAGATGTTCATCCTTTTTGAGTTCAGCAACTTCTTTTTCCAATGTTGTGACTCTATTGTTGAATTGGAAGACGGATGCAAAATTTGGAAGTTCAGATAGAGGATTTATTGCTTCAGTTGTTGGTGGTGGTGTTGGTGTTGATTGTGGTGGTGGAGGAGCAAAGGATGGTAATGATTGAGGGATGACGGTGATGTATCTAAGTGAAGATTCAGTGATAACCAAAACGAGTACTGTAATGAGTGTGGGTGTTTGATTGCTTGGTACCTCATGATGGACATGAACATCCATTAGAGAAACAATTTCTGCATCTGTATGGGGAATATCTAAAAAAATTAAGAATTTAGATGCCAAGTCAGATGAGTGAGAAGAGCTGGTAACTTGAACTTTAGTCTTCTTTGGAACAATAAAAATTATCACATGAGCATCTTCTATGACTTGATTGATTGAGATCTCCGGATTTTCATTCCCTTGCTGGACGTTAATCATTTTAGCATCGGTACCCTCCTTTTGAAGAAACCCTTCATCGGTATCAACTGGTTCATTCGGCCTTACATTCACATCATCTTCGAACTGATTGGTAGTATAATCCATTCCTTTATCCTTATCACCTTCAACTTTGTCTTCAACCTTTGATTCATCATCTTCATCATCAGTAGAGATGGACGGGGTTTTAACAAACTCGTCATTCTTTTCTTCTTCATCATCTTCATTCTCCTCTTGATCAGATTCAGAACCCATTTCATTCTCATCAGTTTCATGCTTGGAGTCCGACCCTTTTTCTTTGTCAAATTGGGTATTTTCATTACCAATGTCACTTTCTTGATCATTACCTTCACTCCTTGAGTCATGATCATTATTGCTGTCATCTTCATCTCTTCCCCAAGATTCAGCTTCACTTTTAGTTGATTCTTCTTCAGTCACATTGAGAACCCCTGGTTTAACACCAGTTCTTTCATTTGTGACAGAAGGTTTGATTTTTGCAGCACTTGGAGCAATTTTGGTAACAGTACCAGAACCACTTGGATGAGTCTTGTGAAAGTCCCTCAAACTCTTCTTGCAAACTTCTTCATACTGAGCTTCTTCAGTCAATGCCACTTTAGAGAGCAAATCAATTCCTTTGCGTTTCTTAATAGTCATCTTTTCCTTCTTCTTGGACAATGACATCACAGGAGTTTCTCTAATGACAACACCTGTTGTTGGCGCATTAGTAGACTTCTTGGCAGGTCTCTTTACTCTCTTTGACTTCCTTGTGGGTTCTTCAGGTGAAACTAGGACAGTAGTGAGTTTAGGAGAGGCAGACTTTTTGAACTTTCATGCCTTCTTAGTAGGTGTAACTCTTGTAGCATAGCTAAGGTAAGTCTTGTAAGCCTTAGTTTCCCGCATCTCAGGACTTGTCATAGACTTAGGAAGTCGAGCTCCATAAATTTGAGATTCTTCCTTGCAGAAACGAATCTCAAAGTGTTTATTAGATAGTCATCTCTGGAGGTATGCATGCCAATCTTGTTTCTCTTGGAGATTGTCTTGTCTTTAGTAAGGAAGTGGTGAATGATAACTTTGGTGAATCGAGCGTAGTACATCTTGTCTTGCTTTTTGTGACCTCTATTGTCGATCTGGTAAGTGAAATCTTCCCAAAGTAGTTCAACATAGTCCACATTCTTCTTATAGTACATCTTCTTATAGTACATTCCCCAAGAGGATTTGATGCCTCTAGAAAGACGAAGCTGTGTCACACCATGTTGTACTTTATAGATAAGTACTTTATTGCAGGCATTAAGTGGCAAAGTTTCCAAGGTTTTTCTTTCTAGATAGACTTCTATTGATGATAGTGGCAAAAGTTCTCCAAGGTTAATGCATCTGATCAACAACAACATCAGTGATTGACTTGATTTCCCCAGTATGACCAAGTTCTTTGAAGAAAGACACAATATCTTCATCAGTGGGAAGTTCATCAAAGTTTTGACCATGAACTCTAGGACAGATCTGAAATATACCTCTGAAGATTTCAAAATTGAGGTCAAATTTCTTCTTTTTGTACATTCTGAACCTGTAGGAATTATCATACTTGTGGATAGTATCCCAGAGTTGGTGCATGTAAACTTCAAGAATATCTATAGTGGTGAGAAATGCATAATAGCATGGAGTGAGAGCAAGATCATCCAGAACAACTTGAAATGTAGGTTCTCTCTTTTTCTTTCCAGGATTGAGTCTTTCGTTGCATTTTCCAATCTCAAGCCTTTTCTCCTTGGGAACAAGTTCAAGATCAAGTTTGGTTTGTTGATCAGTAATAGAAAACATGATTCTGCTAAGATAATGTGGAAACTAGAAGGGGGTTGAATAGTTTTTACCGTTTTAAAATTAAAACTTAGATTGTCGACTTATGTGAACTCAAGAGATATACACAAGTGTATATGATAGCGATGCAATAAGTAAGTAACTAATGTACGAAATATAAACAAGTAAAGATAAGAAAGATCAAACCAATGATACAATGATTTATAGTGGTTCGGCTATGAAGATCCTCTTCGCCCTACTCCACTCCCGAAGTACCTAATTTGAGAGTTATCTTCACTATGTCAACAAGCTCCCTTTAGGCAGAGAAAACCATACACGTCGCTTACACTTTTTCTGGTACTAAGCTAAATACCGAGTTCTACTTCGAGATAGAACCAATCTAATACACTATGTATTTTATGGCCTAAATACTAACCTATCATACACATATGATACACACAACACAAAACACAAGATATACAAGATGAATGATTATCACAAACATGAGGACACAACTAAACTAATACAGTTGAAGCTTGATGTCTTCTTGAGTGTTCTTCACTAAAGAGTGGAATGAGTTGATCACTTGTAATGGATTATGTAACAAGTATAATGATCAAAGAATATAAAAGATAAAAGATGTATGTGAAAAATAATTTACAAGAGCTGTCTAAAATGAAGACTTAAGGTTGTTATTTATAGGCAAACCTTTGAAATTCAAATGCTGGCCTAAACAGCTGGACGTTGCGACCCACGGATCCACCTACACCTGAATCCGTGCCTTATTATAGTGGATCCGTCCGAGGAGTTGGGACAACATTTTTCATTTTATGATTAACCCAAAATCTATACAAAATATTGTTGTACTTATTAAAACTAGTTTAATAGATTCTTCTAGAACAAAATATTTCTTATCATGAATAAGAAAAGATTTTCTAGATTTGAAAAGATTGTTTCCACTTATGGTTAATCTTATTTTGTCTTACATGATTAATATAACTAGCTTATAATTAAACATGTGTTAACTTAAATCATTTGATTAGAAAAGGTTTATGCAAATGATAATATTTTTCTTTCATCATTAACTATGTTTAATAATGCTATATTCATACCTTAAGTGATTTGTCGTCGTCAAGTAAACTTTCGACTAAATAACTTGTTTACGTAAACTTTTACGTATATGGACATTATATTTGTTATTATCAAAACATGAAGATCATTAAATATAAATATCATTTTTGCAGAATATTTGTATTAACAATCTCTCCCTTTTTGATGATGACAAAATATAAACTCATGCTTATTTAAAAGTTACTAAATAAGTATTTAGTGGATGAGTTTACATTTCTTCTCCCCCTTTTTATCAAAGCAAAAAGTGTTGTTAGAGCCTTCCTTGCATGTCTTGTTTTTGAAGAATGCTAAGTGACTTGTAACGAAAGCAAAGAAAAAAATAAAAGACTAATGCAAGTGCATTTCCCTATTGGTGTATACTCCCCCTTGCTTGGGGCACTAAGTAATCGAGCTATGGATGTGTGTTACAAAACAAAGTTAGTAGACAAGAAAATATATATATGACAATCACAAATGCACACATATACATTTTATGCAATAAACATATATCATCAACACAACAAAAGAAAATAATGTTAAATCCATTATAAGGGATAAAACATAAAATTTGGCATTAAAGCCATTACATGATTAAGCTTAAACTAGAAACTTAAAGAAAACAATTAAAAATCCTAAATCTTGGGGTAGCTAGCATTTTCCCATATAATCCTAGGGGTGAGGTGAGATGGTTATGCGGCTAATGCGGAAAGTAAGGTGGGTGTGACGAAGAGTCGAGGTGGTGTCGAATGTATGAGAACATGTAGTTGACACGGTTTTAGATCATTTGGATTTCATGCCTTATCGTCTAAACAAGTGACAAAACAATGTTGTGGAGGTGAGCATGTCGTTTGGATGAACAAATCCCAGATGTTTATAGAGGATTGGGAAAATCATGGTTTCCCAGATTGGTTGTGAATGTTTTCAAGTGGAGGTGTATTATTGTGGAGTAGAGGTGTGTTGTTGTTAATGTTAACAAACAAAGGTTAGGTTGATGGCAATGGGTCAAATCTGGGTGGTGGATTTAGAAAACAGGGAGGTGGTCGAGAGACACGTGGAGGTGGAGATGGATTAGAAGGGCCCGGTGGCCAATTATCCATGGTTTAAGCATAGGGATCATTTGGTAAAATTAAGGTGGAGGAAGTTCTTGAGGTTCTAGTTTCATCGAAATGACAAAACAAAGTTTAGGTGGTGGTGCAACGTGAGTTGGTGTCGGAGACTCACTTGGTGATGATGAAGAGGTGTAGTGTGTACTTTTGCTAGAGATGGATTTTGATGGAGCTTGAGGTGGTGAAAGGGATTTCTTTCTAGGAGGTGGTGAAGGAGTTCTCTCATTTGGTTGTTCCTCACTTGAGGATGTGAGATTGACATAGTTTGGATACTTGACACTCATTCTTGCGGTTTTTCTTTTGAAGTTTGGTGAATTTGTTTTGGATGAACTAGTCATGGTGATGAACTAGTAAGGTTGTATATGGAGAAAATGTGAAGAGAATGGTGTTTGAGGATGATGATTATAAGGAAAAAGTGGTGATATGAATTGTATAATGGTTCTTGGATTATATGGAGAACATGTTATATCCTAAGGTTTAAGATCCCACATAGTATCATATAGCATGGTTATAAGATAAAGTAGAAAAGGTTAAAAATCAAGAAAATTCGAATTTTGGCGTCTGGCCTGGAGATCCACGGATCCACCAAAATAACATACGGATCTACTATATGGTGGACCCGTGGGTCGCAAATTTCAACAAAAACGACCAGAACATCATTTTTCACCTCAAATTCGAGACAAATTATTATACAAGCAACATTATCTTCTACCAAATGTCATAAAACATACGATAACAATATCCATAAAACACAACAACATCTAGTGGGTACTAAGTTTCAACATACATCAAAGTTTTCAATTCATCAATATCTTAACAAGATGAAAATTATCACATACCACAAGAACATATAGCCGTAAGACAAGCATAATCATTTTTGCTTCTCCAGGTACTTGGTGATGGTGCCAACATATCGGTTCAAGCATGTAAACATTCCTCTCTTCTCTCGTTGCGCTTTGGTTAGATCCTCATTGTCGGATAGCTCATCATAGAACTCGAGAAAAGATGGTGCTTCATTGTCATCGGATGATGAAGATGAAGAGGAGATGACCAAGGGAGAGGCAAGTTTCTTTCCCTTTTCTTGGATTTCTTAAAATGTCTAAAGGATCCATGACATGTTCATGATTAGTGAACCTAGCAATTGGGATGATGGCTTGAGGGTTTGTGGTAAGAATATGGTTATAAAGACGGGTCAAAAGCATGGCAAAAGGCATGGGGCCTTTGCGTTTGTTTATGAATTCCTCTATTCGATAAATGATCATCAAAGTAAAGTTGAACTTTCTTCTAATGGTTAGGTAGTAAAGCATGTATGCAGTACATGCTTTTACCTTGTTTCTTTTGTCAATAGAATAAAAGAAATTTTCCTTAAAGAAAAGTTCCCATCCTTTCAAATCGGGACGAATGTCATCAATGTAGAATTTGTTGGGGTCTCTTAGAAGTTGAGCTTGAGTAGTTCTAGGAGTGGTGATGGCCTTTTTGACGAGATCATGTTTAGGGCCAAAGTAGTTGCTTTTGGGATGATCATCAAGAGAGTTTAGTGACCATTCAGTTGTGTAAAAAGTTTCTAGAGCGTGAGGAGTTTTGAGGATTTGAGAGAGTCGAGATGGGGTTAGCTTAAAGGTGAATTTACCAAGCTTGAACTCAATGTAAGGACGTAGCTCCTCATCTCTTTTGACTTCAAGACTATGATAGAATTCAACTACAAATCTAGGACATATGGGTTCGTTAAGAGTGAGAAAAGGCTCGAGGCCTACAGCTTGAAAGAATAGAAGCATATTGTTTTCAGAAATGAAAGATGGAGTAACTATTCTTCCTTCATGTAAGAGGCGCTTTTCAAGAGTGTGGTAAGACTCCCTAAGTTCTTCATCCATTTGTCTAGTATGATAGACTCTAGGTAGATACTCTTTAGTTCATTTGTAGTCCATTTGCTTACTTTATGTTAGGATTTCATTTTCTGTGACGACATTACGGAATTACCATAGTTTATCATAGTCACATACGCAGGGACTAGATTAGGCAATATTGCATAGTTTAGTAGTGTATGGACTATATGTACCCCTCCAAGGCTTCCATGAAGGGGTTGGGACATTGTAAACTTTCACTTCATTTTTATGAAACACACACACTTTCCATTCTCTCCCTCTACTCTCTCTTTCTAGAATCATGACTACCTTTACTTGATTTGATTCTTCAAGACCACCACATCTACGTTTCTTTAGTTTGACAATTGGCATCAGAGCCTCAGTTGCATTCTTGGGTCGGTTTGCATGTTGTATGGTCTGTTGTCTATCTTTGTCACAATTTTATTGACAAACTTTGTCACTGTTTGTTCTTGGTTGTCTCAAAACAGATTCGAATATCTATGTTTTAATTGTCCAAGCTGTATCTCTTTTTTTAGTCTTGATTCACGTCAAATCTGTCAAATTGTATGTCAAAACTATCATTTGGGTAAATTCACAAACAATACATCAGTTTATTTGTGCTTATTTTAGTAGGCTTATTTCATGGAAAAAGACTACATACTGTGTTTTTAGGTAGTTGATATATGTTTCTGTTATGCTAACATGTTTGGATGCAGTTTCTTAATCTGGTTTTCTTCCTAGCGATTTGGTAGAAAAAGATAATGAAGTTTTTGTTGCAAAAAGACACAGGCCGTCCCAAAATTATTAATTTTTTTTAAGCCCTGTGCGAAATTAGTATTTCAAAAAACTTTTCGAGAGGAATGTCATGTAAAGTGTCATCGTTTATAAAATATAATGTAAATAGATATATAAACATTTAACACATTACTAATTTTAGGGCCTTTAAAAATTTTGAAGCCCTGAGCGGTCCCACACCCTCAAAGACGGCCCTGAAAAGACAAAAGTACTAAAGCGCAAAAAGACAAAAGTACAACAATGACAGATAGCGATTTGACCCGTGGCAGTTTGCCATAGCGATTTGGTGTACAGGTTTTTAGAAGACTTTTACATGGTCAAATCTAAACAAAACGCTGGCCAAATTGATTCTTGGTGGTGTTTTATTAAAACTTAACCCAAACCGAGTCAACTCGGTTCTTACCGAGTTGACCCGGGTCGACTCACTGAGTCAGCAAAACCGGTTGTTACCGAGTCAAACCAGAAAACAAATAGTACAGAAATGAAAAGGGACAAACAAGACTCTATTAAATCTTTAATATTACAACAGTGCAACAATAACCAACATCAACAATGATCAGATCCAAAACAACAACCTCAACATTCGCAGACAACAACAAATCCAATAGCCTATCTAACCTATTCCATCCCCAAACTCATGACTCGAATCTAAAACAAAAATGATTGATCTTAGATTTGTTTCGTGTTGTGCAATTAACTGCCATCATCTCTAAAGATATATACCACGAAAGAAAAATCATCATCGACCTTTGTTGGGTTTAACCCTCTTTATTTTCGAACTTAAAGAAACACTTTTAACTATTGTGTTAAAGTATTTCTCTGTTTTGTTCAATGACACACAAAGATAAATGAGAATCAACCCAAACAATACCTACCCGGGACCTTATTGAAAAGATCTTGAAGATGTATACTCATTGGTTCTTGACTTCGTGTGTGGTTAAATACGATATATAACAAGATTATTTTGGCTCTTCGATTCATATCTGATAAACACGGGTTAATGGTTTTAGTGGTTGAGATAACGGGTTTAAAAATTAAAGGGTTTGTGTTTCGTAATTGATAGATAAAAATTTGAGATTGTTTGTGCTCGTGTAAAAGAGAATGAAGGGATTATGGTGGCATATCTTCAGTTCGTGAGTTGAGTTTTGAAGATTAGAGATAACTTTATTTGTGGATTTATATTTGGTAGATGACTGTTAGAGAAAAGTGTTAGAAGGGGCGGATGAAAATAGGATTGAACATTACCCGCGCGTTGCTGCGGGGCGTTAGTTTTTCGTGCGTTGTTACGGGGTGTAATTTTTTTTATGCGGGTTTATTTTTTCGGTCTCATGTTTAAAAGTTTGTTTTTTTTATTAATGTAATATAGAGTTGTATGTTTGTGACCCTGTCGATTATTTTAAAGTTATTAGGTATCGAAGATGTTAACGCTTGTATTTTTTTGTCTGAATACATCGGTACTTTTGTAATATTTTTGTTGATTATTTTAAAGTTATTAGGTATCGAAGATGTTACCGCGGATATTTTTTTATCTGAATAAATCAGTACTTTTGTAATATATTTTTTTCCTCTTATTTTGTGCCAACAAATTAATTTTTTTTTTTTGGGCCGGCCCAAAACAGGAGCCCAATAAATTGGGCCAAATTAGTGGCACTGTAGCACCACATTAAAAAACGACGTCGTAAGCGGATAAAATTGAGTATATTTATAATACCCTAAATATTAGGGATGTTTTATCCTAAAGCCATTTTTTTGGACTGGGTTTGATTACACATAATGGGTCTGGGGTGTGCATTGGATCGTGATGAAGGTCCATAGGTGGACTTGGGTTGAATTATAACTTGGGCCGAGTCTAAACAGATTTATTATGGATCGTTGCCATTAATTGGAGAACTAAGTGAGTCGTGTTATCGGATTAAGTCAAGTTGTAAAACTTAATTATGTTGTGTCAGCCATTTTTTTGGACTGGGTTTGATTACACATAATGGGCCTGGGGTGTGCATTGGATCGTGATGAAGGTCCATAGGTGGACTTGGGTTGAATTATAACTTGGGCCGAGTCTAAACAGATTTATTATGGATCGTTGCCATTAATTGGAGAACTAAGTGAGTCGTGTTATCGGATTAAGTCAAGTTGTAAAACTTAATTATGTTGTGTCATGTTTAAGAGACCGGGTATAAGGCCATGTAGAGCTAAATTTTCTTAGTTTATGTTTTATGAACTAAAATTTGATTAATGGTTTTAATCGGGATTTAAAACGACAAAGTGACCATTTTTGTGACGAGACCGGGATCAAATTGTATAAAGAATCATGAAGCGTACAATTTTAAGGGCTAGATTTGGTTTTAATTTTTTTAAGTAACTACGGAGTTGATCGGGTATCACTTATTTATGATTAAAGTTGGATTTCATGAAGGCGTGTTCTTATTTTATCTTGAAGTCAAGGTTGGTTGGATGCATGACTTTCAATGATAGCTTGCTCGTGCTTAAGATTTAAGTTGAAGACTTGGTTGATCTAGTATCTAAAAGTCGGGGTGGTTGGTTGAAGACCTGGTTAACTATCACTTAAAGGAGATACGTTGTAGTTCTCAGTGTCACACGCTGAAGTCGTTGTGGATAATCACAAGAGGTGTTAATGTCTCATACTTTTGGAGGAGTATTGAGTACTTAGAGATTTGCTTTGAGCACAAATTCTCTACACCGTTCTTCCAACATTAGTGCAAGCTTAAGTCACAAGAAAGGAGAATTCTATTTTAGTTTCAAATTTGGTATATCGGGTTTACTCCATCAGTGGTCACTTTAAATAGCCTACATAAAAGGTGGTAAAGATTGATATGTGTGAAAACACATATCCGTTTTATATCAAAAATGACACATTAAAGACAACATTGTGCTTAAAATGCTTGAATATTGCTTGTTTTGTCCTTGTTATTGTGTAGGTATAGATGTAGCAAAAATCGCAAGAAAACAGTCAAAACCGGACAAAAACGGACACGGGAGCGGAAGAGCACACAAAGAGCCGGGAAAATGCTATCAAAGATCAACCAAGGTCAACATGGTCAACACTAGTCAACCACTAAATGACAAAATCCAAAAAAAAAAATCCCAAAACAGCCTTCATTATTAACCATATTTCAAAAAGCCCTAAAACCCTAACATAATTAGTCCTTTATTAATATAGGACTAACGGTCGTTAAGTCCACTTATTAAACCCAAATCCATAACCGGTTACCCTTACCAAGCCCAAAAATCATAACCCTCAGCCTATTTCTTTTCACTAAAGCCCATAAGTCAAAATGAATAAAAGCCCGGGTCAGAAGGTCAAAATACATCAAACGCACCCTTTTATAAGCGGGAAAATTAGTTTTTTACTATTCACTGTCTTCTTTGAGTTTTACCAAGCTCAAAACAAAAGGCAAATGGAAATTGGATACGTGGCTTGGTAATTCAAGGGTCAAGTTCCAAGCTGGCAAAGTTATACATCACCAAGCCCTCTCATTGGTGGAAACCTACAAGGGAATCACACGTGGATACAAAGAAAGCACACTAAGAAGTGAAATATTACACTAAAATGCTTGCAAAAGAAGCACACAAGGTCTGACACACGGATGCCACGCTGGCAATCCGTGTGCTCATCAAAACGATCCAAGGGCCATGAATGAAGATCTAATGATTGAGATGAATGAAGGGACATGATGGATGGGAGCGTGTAAAGCTTCTCACCACAGCTATAAATACATGCATCCATCACTTACAACGAGATATATAGGAGTAGCTTTTAAATAGCTTATAAAATCAGCTTATGTAATTTCTTTTAGTTGCTTAGTAATTTTACTCAATGTAATTTTCATTCTCAGTTTATAACCAGTTTTCAATTATTAATAAAAGTTTGTTCTTCATAGTTGATCATTTATCCTTAATATTTTACTTTAATACAAAATTGTTTGATTAAGCTTTACCATTGATTACATAAGCTTATAAGTTCTCTTAAGCTAGCTGCTAACTCAGTTAAGCTCACCAAGGCTTAACTGAGCTTATCATACTCAAAAGTCTTCCCTAAATAAACCACAGCTTAAATTTGGATGATGGATCAATCCTGGAAGGATCCATAGACCTCACTGGCTTATTCTCAATAAGCCAGAGCTTGTAGACATAAGCTCTTTTTGAGCATTAATCCCTGTTTAGCTGGGATTCAGGTTCTAAAACTCATTTACTTTTCTGTTTTAAATATTTGAGTATAATTTTGCTTATTAGCTTAGTAATTGCTTAGTTTGCTTAATTGTTTTGCTTATTTGTGTTCAAATCTATCTTATAGTGCTTATTAAATATGCTTGATCATTTGTTCTTAGCTTTAGTAGTATAGTTCTTAGATTTCTTTATTGTGTCTCATAAAATCCAAAAACCTAAAAAAAGTAGCTTAGATGGTCAGCTTAATGATTCTAGCGTATATGATTGTTTTGTTTAAGCTCATAAGGGACTGTTTTTAGCTGTTTGTTTGGAAAATTTGGATTAAAGTTGCATTCATTTAAAACTCATTGTAATCAGACTAACTGAAAATTCATGATATTTTAAGGGGGTGTTTGGCCAACATGTACTACTCTAGAGTGTACTGTTTGTGACCACTTTGGTTCTTTTAAAACTGCATTGGGAAAGCCATTCTTAGTTATAAGCTGAATTCTAGGTAGTTTGCTAGTCGTATTCAAAGTTTTCATTACGATCGTAGTTATTGTGGAAAAACTGTGGGTATAACTTTCTTTTTCATAGTCATTTTTAGCTCTAATGGTCTCTAGTTGATTTCATAGCTTAGCTTGTTCTCATTTTGATGTTTTGAAGGTGTAGTAACATTGACCTTTAGCCTGCACTAAGTGGTTTTAGGTTTTGGTTTTTTCTTTCATTGAACTCTGCAATCAGCATAAATATGAACAAACTGTCTCTTTTAGGATCAAAATTCAGAGGGTAGTTATAGTTTTTAGGTTTTGAATTTAATAACATAAGTAATTTTCAGGTCATTAATCACTTGTCTCAATTTGCTTTTTCAAAATAATTTCATTTTGCTCTATTGTTTTTTTAGGTGAAATGGATTTTTGTCTTTTTAAATTCCAAAGCAAACTTAGTTAAAGCTGAGCATTCTGTCAGTTTTTAAACACTTTTTTTTCCTTAAGCTATTGTTTTCCAAATTTCTTTTCAAAAACATTTAAAAAAAAGCTAAGAGGTCTAGGTTAAAGCCTCTTTAAGCTGTTTTGTCTTAAGAGTCCTTTAGCTTATAGAAAATTAAGCTCAAAATGCCATTAAGGCCTGTTTGGTTTTTAGAGTTAAGTAAAATAGCTTATTTTGAATTCCAGCTTATGGCTGTCTTCTTTGTGCTTATTTCTTTTCAAAATTAGCTTATTAGGTTAGACTTAAGTAGTTAGTAGCTTATTCTACTTAAATCATTAGCTTAATTTAGTTGTAGCTTTTAAGAAATTTTGAAAAAGAAAAAAAGTAGTTTAAGTAATCTGGCTGTTTTGATAAGTAGTTTCTAGCTTATTTACTTGATTTCATTTAAGTTGTTTTCACAAAAGTCTTTCATTTTTAGCTTATCTTCACTTTTGTTTTTAAGAGTTTTCAAAAATAAAAAATTGAATAAAAAGGTTGAGGGTGGGACTTGAACCCATGACCTCCTATATACACACACCCCCTCCTTACCATTGTGCTACATTAGCTCATCCATTAGGATTGCCTTTCATTAATGTGTTATACACATTTTGGTTTTTAGACTTAAATATAAGCCGAAGCTTAATCTGTCTGATTTAGTGCTTATTTGTTTAGCTAAGTATGTTTTTCTATTTTTCTTGTGTTCCTGGTAGCATTTAGTCCCTTTTGTGATTTATCTGAATTTTTCCATTTATTTCTTTAATCTCTATAATTTTTCTTAGTATAAAAATTTCGAAAATCCATAAAAAATAGAAAAATAATTTTTAAAAATACAAAAAAAAATTGTTTTTATGTTTTTAGAATAATTACTTTTAGGTTTTCATTGATTAAAATCATTTTTGTCACTTTTAAATTTTAAATTTCATTTTTTGGCTTTTTAATTTAGTTTAATAAAATAGAATTTTATTTTAAAAAATAGATAAAAATAGTTTTCTTAATTTTTATCAATTCTTAGATTTTTCTAAAGTTAAAAATCATTTTTTAGAATTTTTAGGAATTAATTTGTTATTTTCTAGGATTTTTAATCATTAAACTAGTTTTTAATTCATAATAAATTCAAAAATAATCAAAAAAATAATTTTCTTTTTCTTAAAATTTTCTTTTGTCTTAATTTAGGTTTAGAAATTTTATTTGCATCCATAGGAGTTAATCTTGCCTTAGTTGCTTAATTCTTGCGTTTTCTTTGTTCCCGTTAATTGTTTTTGTGCCTAATTGCTTTTGTTTGCTTATTTTAATTGTTGATTTTAATTTGTAGAAATAGACAATCAAATTAATCTTTGTTTCCAAATCAAATCATTATCCGAACATCAAACGTGGTTTCAATTTCACAAATCGTTGGGGAATAACGACCCGGGATATACTTCTAGTTATATGAGGTATTTATTTTATATTTTGGAGGCTGTATACGAAAAAACCGGACGGACACGGATCGACGGTGTGTTCGTGTCCGTCCATTAATTTTAGCCGTCAAATCAATAAATCGGAAGGCAACGCGTAATCGGACGAAAATTTTTGTTCATGTTCGTTCATTTAGATTTGAAACCTTGTTATGTTCGTTCAATTAATGAGTTTTTAAAGAACATAAACGGAAAAAAATGAACGTAACGGACATAAACTGAACGTTAAAAAACGATATAATCGAGCATATATAAACGATATATACAATTAACAAACATTTGCAATATTTGATATGTATAGTCAATTAGGATTAGGAAAAGTTTAGAAAATAATTTTAGGATAAATTTTTGATAAATTAGGGTTTTAATTGTCGCGTTTCTTTAAATTCCCGTATTTGTTTAAATTGTTTAGTTGTTAATTGTTTTATTTGAATGTTTTAGTTGTTTTTAATTGAAGAATTAGATAATCAATCCAAAAAATTTGAAAACCAATTCAAATCATTGTCCAAATAACAAACGTGGTCTCAATTTCATAAATCTTTGGGAAAACGACCCGGTAATCACTTATCGGTTTAACGAATAATATTTTTGTGTAGAAATTGCTTCTAATCTTTGTCCTCAAGGATTTTTAGTAATTTTCTTTATACTTTTATATTATACGTATTATATATTGATTTTCAACGATCAATTTTTGGCGCCGCTGCCGGGGATTTGTGATTAAGATTCTTTCGTTTGAAGTTTGTCGATCGTGATTTGGAGAACCTTTCGTTTTCGAAAGTTACGCTTTTAAGTGAATAATATATATATATATATATATATAAAGTAAAAAATATTTTTTCTTTTCTTTTTAGTATAAGTAGAAGATTAAAAACAAAAATACAAAAATATTTGCTCTTCCGGATTTTTCGATTTTTCTCGTTAATTTGTGAATATAAAAAATTAACAAAGTTGGTAAAAGAACACCAACAAATAATACCTTCAATTGAGGTATTATCCATCAATAAGTTCCCGAACCAAAGATTAAAAAAATTTACCGTTTGTGTCACTTACGAAAAAGGCGCACCTCTTTTGTAAAATTTATTTTACTTAAGAGAGTTACCCTAAGTTTGTTGATTATTCGGTAAACAAAAATATTTCCTTTTCTCATTTCTTTTATCATTTCATTTGTTTGTTTAGTGCATGCGCACTAGAAATTCCAATTTTCCAAATAATTCAAACGTAACCATTCCGAGACGTCGAAATAAAGGACGTGCTCCAAACATAGTCGAACCCGAGCTTCGTACTATCGTTGCACCAATGGCGGAACGTACAATGGAAGAACTACTCCGAGCACCCACGGAAGGGTACGGAGAAGCTATCGTTTTACCAGAAATTAATGCGGATCATTTTGAGATTAAAACAAATTTGTTACAATTGGTTCAAGCGAACCCGTTTCACGGTTTAGAGAACGAAAATCCTCATGCTCATATCAATAGTTTCAAAAGGATTACCTCGACTCTACGATTTAGGAATGTGCCAAACGATGTGATTAAGCTAATGATGTTTCCATATTCGCTCGAGGGAGCCGCTAAAACTTGGTACGAGAAAGAACCACCAAATTCAATCTTGACTTGGGAGGATCTCGTTACCAAGTTCGTTAACCAATTTTTCCCTCCTTCGAAAACCACTCACTCAAAGAATGAAATTTCTCGTTTTACACAAAAAATCGTGGAAACTTTTAGTGAAGCGTGGGAACGATTTAAGGAGTTGCTTAGAGCTTGCCCTCATCATGGATTTATAGAGTTAACTCAAGTTGATACCTTTTACAATGGTTTAAACGACAATGAACAAGACTCTTTAAATGTCGCGGCGGGTGGAAATCTTTTGAGTAAAATGACTAGAGAGGCTTTAAACATAATTGAGAACAAATCAAAAGTGCGTTATTCACGAAACAAACTAAATGCTTCTAGGATGAATGTTACTTCTAGTAAAACGGATGAGAGAATTGATAAGCTTGCGGATCAACTTTCAACCTTAGTCGAGATTGTTTCTAAAAAAGTTGTCACTCCCGCTCCGGTTAAAGCGGTTGAGGAATCTTGTGTTACTTGTGGTGGTGCCCATTCTTGGTATAATTGTCCGGCTACGGATAACAATCAGGCTAGTGTTTGTGCGACTACGGGTACTTACAATCAAGTTAACCCTCCAAACCGTGTTAGTAATCAAATTCCACCACCAGGTTTTGCTCCGGTGCAAAACAATGGTCAAAATAGGTTTAATAATCAAGGTCAAGGGAATAATTTTAATCGGGGAAATAATTTTCAAGGAAATCAAGGTTTTCAAAGTCAAGTTAATCATGCTCCGAATTTTCAAAATCAAGGATTTCAAAATCAACCTTTTCAAGTGCCTCATAATCAAGTGCAAGATTTTTCGAATGAGTTTTCAAGCTACAAGAAATCTAATGATCAAACGATTAGAAATTTGCAATATCAAATCACCTCAATGAAAGGAGAATTAAAGAATGAGATTCAAAATACAATCAAGAGTCAACAAAACGCTTTGATGAGTCAAAATAATGCTTTCCAAAATACATTGCAAAATAATTTGCAAAACATGTTAAGTGGATTCTTTCAAGCCCAAGCCTCACCTTCGGGTACTCTTCCGAGTAATACCATTCCAAACCCGAAGGGTGAGATGAAAGCAATCACTACTCGAAGTGGTGTTGCTTACGAGGGACCTTCGATTCCTACTAATCCTTCTCCTAAAAAGGTAGTGGAACGAGAAACCGAGGAGACAACGGATAAAGAGCAAACAAATTTCCAAGGAAGTACCGCTCAAATCCCACCTCCGGTTATCCCCATTTCTATTCCGGAACCCGATGTTCCGAAGACTTTGCCTAAAACCACTCCCATTCTGGAATCCGATATTCCAAAGAGTTTACCTAAGCCAAATATTCCATATCCTTCACGACGTGATGATCAAAAGTCCCGTGACAAAGCTTCGAATCAAATGGAGAAGATCTTCCAAATCTTTCAAGATTTGCGCTTCGACATTAGTTTTGCGGATGCTTTACTTTTGATGCCAAGATTTGCTCCTACGATTAAGAGTTTGCTCATGAATAAGGAAAAGTTGCTTGAGTTAGCTAAGATACCATTGAACGAGAATTGCTCGGCAATGCTCCTCAAAAAGCTTCCCGAAAAGCTTGGAGATCCCGGCAAGTTTCTTATTCCATGTAATTTCCTGGGAATGGATGTATGTCACGCCTTGGCCGATCTTGGCGCGAGCATAAATCTTATGCCTCTTTCTATTTGGAAAAATCTTTCTTTGCCGGAACTTACACCAACTCGGATGACTTTAGAATTAGCAGACCGATCAATTACTTATCCTAAAGGACTTGTCGAAGACGTCTTTGTCAAAGTTAGGAAATTTCATTTTCCTACCGACTTTGTTGTTGTCGATTTCGAAGCCGATCCTCGAGTAGCTCTTATACTTGAGAGATCCTTTTTGAGGACCAGTCGTGATTTAATTGATGTTTATGGAGAAGAAATAACCCTTCGGGTTGATAACGAAGCCGCCACTTTTAATCTAGATCAAACCACGAGATATTCCTCTACAAATGACAAGTCGGTAAACCGAATTGACATCATTGATGCAGTTTGTGAGGAGTATGCTCCGGAATTTCTAGGATTTTCTAATTCTCAGGTGGCAATCCCACCCCGACGTCTAAGCCGTTTACTTTCGAATTCATTTTGGAAGAAATCAAAGCTTATCTTAAGGATGATTCTATTTCACCGGAAATTGATCATGCCGATTGCAATCCGGAGGAAGATATTTGTTTGATCGAAAAATTGTTAAATAATGACCCGTTTCAACTTCCTCCGATGGACCTTAAACAAAGTGAAGTGACCGAGGCAAAATCTTCAATTGAAGAGCCTCCGGAATTAGAGTTAAAAGATTTACCGTCTCACTTAGAATATGCTTTCTTGGAAGAAAACGACAAGTTACCAGTGATTATTGCAAAAGGTTTAAAAAATGATGAAAAAGATGCTCTCTTAAAGGTGCTCAAATCTCATAAACAAGCCATTGCTTGGAAAATCACTGACATCAAGGGTATCGACCCTCGTTTTTGTACACACAAAATCTTGATGGAGGATGATTACAAACCTACGGTTCAAAGTCAAAGACGGGTTAACCCAAAAATTCATGAGGTAATCAAAAAGGAGGTCCTAAAACTTCTTGATGCCAGAATGATTTACCCGATCTCTGACAGCCCATGGGTTAGTCCAGTGCATTGTGTTCCCAAGAAAGGTGGAATAACCGTTGTTGCTAATGAAGAGAATGAATTAATTCTGACACGTTTAGTTACCGGGTGGAGAGTTTGTATCGACTATAGGAAATTAAATGAAGCGACTCAAAAAGATCATTTTCCATTGCCGTTTATGGATCAGATGATAGAAAGATTAGCCGGGAATGAGTTTTATTGTTTTTACTAGAGGATTTTCAGGGGTATTTCCAATACCATAGATCCATAGGACCCAGGAGGAAAAACTACTTTCACAGGCCCGTATGAACTTTCGGCGTACCGTCGATGCATTTGCTTGAGGTAATGCTTATCGGTACTTTTCACGCTGTCTGATGGCCATTATTCCATTGATATGGATCGAAAAGACTATGGAAGGATTTATGGAATGATTTCTCAGTTTTTGGGGATAGATTTGTTCGTGTCTCTCCAATTTACGAAAAAGATTGTAAAACGATGTAAAGACACGGATTTAGTTCTTAATTGGGAGGAAGTGCCACTTTATGTGTAGATTTAGGCATTTGTGTTAGGGCATATAAAATTTCATCAATCGGAATTGAGGTTGTCGTGCTAAAGTCGATGTTATCGCTAAGCTCCTTTACCCGACTACATTAAGGTTGTTACGAGTTTCTTAGGTCATTGCAGGATTTTTACTCGCCGATTTATCCCAAGAACTTTTCGAAGAGTTGCTGACCAATGAACTCACCTTCTTGAGAAGGAAACATCGTTTGTGTTTTCTAAGGATTGTATTGATGCCTTTCAACTCTTAAAAAGAAGCTTACGACAGCTCCATTTAGTTATCCCAGATTTGAACCTTCCTTTCGAATCTGTATGCATTTGAAAAGTTTAGTTTTTTTTTGTTGTTATTTTGTTGCAAGGATTTCACGATTGGTGCGGTTTTAGACCAACGAAAGATGAAGCACTTTCAGCTTTACATTTAATGCTAGTAAGACAATGACAAAAAGCTCAAAGTCATTACACTACCACGAAAAAGGAAATGCTTGCCGTTGTGTATGCTTTTGAAAAGTTTTGGCCGTATCTTGTCTTATCCAAAAGCATAGTGTATACGGATTACTCGGCTTTAAAGTACCTTATGAACAAACAAGATGTTAAGCCGAGGTTACTCTGGTGGGTTCTTCTTCTACAAGTATTTGATATCACCATCCGTGATAAAAAAAAAAGGAAGTGAGAACCTTGTAGCAGATCATATATCTAGACTGAGAGTCCTATAAGGGTGTGATTAGAATAACAATGACATAATGAACATTTTCCTTTAGAAACTCTTGGAGTTATTTCTAGTGAAAAGTACCCCATGGTTTGCGGACTATGCAAATTACCATGCGGGGAATTTTATCATTAAAGGAATGTCAACTCAACAAAAGAGGAAGTTTTTTAAGGATGTTAAACATTATTTCTGGGATGATCCCTATCTTTTTCGTACTTGTGCGGATCAAATCATTCAAAGGTGTGTGCATGGGCAAGAAGCTTTTGAAATCCTTAAAGCTTGTCATGAAGGACCTACCGAGGGCCATCATAGTGCCAATCTCACCGCTCAAAAAGAATTTGATGTCGGTTTCTTTTTAGGCTACAATAGATCGAGAATGGGCCAATTTTAATGATCAAATATTGTTATAGTGTCAAAGACAAGGTAAAATTTCTACAACGAGATGAGATGCCTCAAAACTCTATCGAAGTTTGTGAAATCTTTGATGTATGGGGTATTTGATTTATGGGACTATTTTCCCGTATTCACAGAGGAATAAATACATCTCGTAGCACGTGATTATCTTTTGAAGTGGGTTTTGAAGCAAAGGAGTCCCACAACTGATGTAGAGTTGTAGTTAAGTTTTTGAAATCCCTTTTTGCTGATTCGGGAACACCTAGAGCCTAATTATAAGCGATTCATGGGAACCCATTTTTATAATGTTCAATTTGCTAAAGTGATGTATAAGTATGGGGCCATCTCATGTTTAGCTTACTTGCTTACCACCCTAAAGAAGTGGTCAAGTGGGAGTGTGTCTAATCGAGTTTAAAATGTATTCTAGAAAGGCCGGTGGAGGAAAAACCGCTTGCTCGTGGTCCGGACAAATTTACGATGCTGTGTGGCCTTTTCGTACTGCTTTTAAAGACACCAAATTGGTTGTACGCCATTACAGGTTTAGATATGGTAATTCTTGCATTTCCTATCGAGTTAGGGCAATATAAAAGTATTTGGGCTTTTTGAAAACATGTTAATTTCAGACGATCTTTAAAACCATGGCCGAGCGATCACTGTAAGCTTCAACTTAATGAACTTAATGAGGTTCGTGATCAAGCTTATGGGAGTTTTTTTATTTATAAAGAGAGGACGAAGAAGCTTTACGAATCAAATATCAAAACCGCATTTTCAATGTTGGTGATCGAGTTTTACTCTTCAAACTTAGTCTAAGATATCTCAGGAAAGCTTAAAAACTCGTTGGTAAGGCCTTTCACCATCACAAAGTTTTTCATCCGGACCATTGAATTATCTCAACCGATGGTCAAACTTTAAGGTGATATGGTCAAGTGTTGCAGCATTTACTTCAGAGGGGATTACAAACCAGGTAGTCTAGTATCTCCAACACTTTTCTCCAAGGACGAATGAATTCGGGGATCGAGTCAAGCTATGTGACTCGATTACCAAAAACAAAGCGCTTCGTGGGAGGCACCCCATGCTTATCCTTCTATTTTCTTTCTTATTTCTAATGTGATGTGAGGAGGCTTGTACTCTTCCGATTCTTGTTGTGTTTGTACTTGTGATTGTTTGCAGGATTGACCCAAAATTTTCTGAAGACTCTCGTGTTCGGTGTTTTGTCCCGGTCCACTCGAGCTTCCTAGCCTTTGCTTGCCATTAGTTTGGGGAAATCCGATATCCTAAAGATTATTATCGACTAACATCTATCTTTTAGCATAATTGATAAACGGCTTAAGATTTTTGTGTGATACTTTCTTCATGTTTGGATTTTGCATTAGACTTTTTGAGTTCTAGTATGGGGTTTTTAGCCTTAGATTAGGAAACATTGAGGACAATGTTTAATTTTAGTATGGGGTAGTATATCTTCGATATGATCTTGCCTACTTTTGCCCGTTGTTCTCACGTACCCCGTTTTCCCACAAAAATTTTAAATTTTTAAGTCTTAATATCTAGTTAGTTTAGTGTTCATATAATTAAAAATAAATAAAAAAAGTTGTTGAAAAAATAAAAAATAGTTGACACGAATGTAGGTTTTCTGTTGGTGAGAATGAAAAGTAAATTTTGACCCGACCGGTTTTATATCTTAGCTTTCTCCTTAACTTTTTAGATTGAATTTTGCTAATCTTTTATACAAGGAGCTATAAAACGCTAGTCTAGCTTGAAAAGGTCAAGACTTTGCAAGTTCCCATAATTGATTTTAAATATGCAAAGTTTGATTTATTAGATTTGAGATTGTTGCCAGTCTATGTGACTTGTTAAAGTGTCAATCTTAATTCGTTAGGCTAAGTATTCACGAGTTTCTTTATTAGAAATTTTAAATTGTGAAGAACAAGAGATGATAGAGTAGAGTATAAGTTTTGCTGCCTTAAACTAGAATAGTTGGGGATTTCTTTAACAAAGCTCATAAGTTGTTCATTGTGGCTTTTTCTCCCATTAGCTTGTTTCAACATTTATATATAATTGTTTAATAAATAAAGTTGTGTGGTTTTATGGTTAATAAATAGTTATAGAATTTTCTTTAGTTCCTTTGTGATGAAGATGAGTACACATTAGGACTACTTGATTTGGCATTCTATATGTATCAATAATAAATATTTTGTTTATTCTTAAGTGCTTAGGGTATATGGGTAAGTAGAATTTAAACTTAGTGAATTATAGCCTTATCATTTCCTTATAGAGTCTTAGGGTTGTATATGGAATGATATTGTTGCTTAATTTTTGTCTTGTTTGTACCTTTAAGAACCTTTAGGGTATATGGTTGCAAATATGATTGGTCCATTCTATGTCTTAAGAGCCTTAAGGGTATATGACATTGAATGGTGCCTTGTTTAAATAACCTAATAAAAGCCAAATTTTGGTCGCCTCGATATGGACTTTAATCTTGATGACATTGTTTTCTTTTGAAAAGGGATAGGAACTAATTATTGCGTTTTTAACCGTTACGCTTTATTTTGGGAATTAATAAGTATCGAAATAAAGTCTTAAAGAGCCTTCGGGTATATGACTTAAATAAAATCTTGAGATACAAAATTAGGGAATAAGGGAGGAAAAGTAAGTACACAATTAGCTTTTATGAGTAGTGTTAGCATCATAACTTGTAATTTACAATGATCTTGTTTTTAAGCTTGGCTTGGAGAGGTAAAAATCGGGGACGATGAATTTATCTTTCTAGACACTTTGATGTGCTTTTTGTTTCGTGATCCTGAAAGTTATCAAAAGATAATGAAAACAATACATTATGTTACTCATGAATAAATTGTAGATTGTAGGATACAAAAAATCATATAAAATGAAAAAGTTTTGACAAATCGCGGAAAATGGTGTGTTTTAACTAAAACTTTTGGTGATTTCTAAACTCTCCCAACAAAAGTCTTTGCTACTTTTCAAAGATTTAGTTTGGGGAAGTTTCGAGGTATTTGGTTTTAAAGCATATAATATTGCGTGAAGACACACAATCACTTAGTTTGGGGAATTTTGATATGTGTGAAAACACATATCCATTTTATATCAAAACTGACCCATAAAGACAAATTATGATTAAAAGCTTGTATCTTGCTTGTTTTGTCTTTGTGATTTGTTAGTAAGGATTATAGCAAATATCGTAAGGAACGGTCAAAACCAGGACAACCGGACACGCGATGGAGAAAGAGTGTAAGAGTCCGAAGGTTTTATAGCAAAGAATGGTCAAAAGTAACGCCTAGTCACCCATTGGTCACCTACTAAATGACAAAACCCAAAAAATACCAAAACAGTCCCTTAAATTAAATCAAATTGCAAAAATAACCCAAAAACCCTAACACTGTTATCTCTTTTATATTTAAGAGATAATGGTTGTTATCTCTTTTATACTTAAGAGATAACGGTTGTTATCTTCTTATAATAAACCTACACTAAATACCCGGGCCCCCAAATTCTTTTTCTATAATCTTTTTACACCACGGCCCAAGTCAAAGTCCAAAGCCTGAGTCAAATCCTCTTATACCAAATGGTTAAAAAAATTGGCGCGTAAACCTATGTTCTATTCATTCGTCTTCGCATTAACCCAAACTGTCAAATTCAAAGGGGTATTAACTATCTGACTACGTGGATTGAAGTTTCGGAGTTCCAAGGTACGAAGCCTGGCAGAGTTAGACGTCATGAGACGTTTGATTGGTTGAAAACCCTAGAAGATATGATACGCGGGCTTTGACAGAAAACACACCAATCATTGGATTTTGGCACTAAAATGAGTGTAAAAGAAGCACACAAGGTTGACACACGGATATGCACGTTGGTATATCCGTGTGCTCACCCCAATTAATCCAACGGTGATTAGTAGAGATCCAACGATGAGAAAGAATGAAGGGCCAGGATAAATAGGAGCGTATAACAGACTCAAGACCTAGAAGCATCATTTGGCAGCTATAAATACAAGCTCACTCCTCACACACATCATCTCTTTTTCCCTGTATTTTTTAGTTAAGTAGCTTATGTAATTTTTCGTTTAAAATGTAATTTCCTTTTTAAAGCTCTTGTAATTTCAATTTTCAAGTATTGTAATCAGTTTGTCAAATCAATGAAATCTTAGTTTATTAAATAAAATCTGTTTTTGCTTATTAAGTTCTTAAATTCCAAATGCTTTCTACTATTTTATAAGCTCTTGATACTTTCTCATAAGCTCTCAAATCCACTAATAAGTTAGTTGTTAACTCAACTAAGCTAACTCAACTAAGCTCTCAAAAGCTTAGTTGAGCTTATCTTACTCTAATCTACTCCAAAAATTACCAAATCTTATTATGGAAGGGAAGTCAATAATGGAAGGACTTCCAGGACAATTCCAGCTTATCCTTGGATTAAGCTGAGTTGTAGGACTAGCACATCAGAAGCATTTGTAAGGCTAGTTTATGCAAAGGCCACTTTGTTGATTAGTTCTCATTGTTCCTTTTCTAGCCTATATACGGCATATTTTAGCTTAATCTTGCTTATTCTGCTTATTTGTTTGCTTATTACTGTTAGTATAGCTTACTTGTGTTTATTGTAGTGGTTATTTGCTTGTTATGCTTTGTTATTAGTATTAAATCATAGTTTGCTTATGTTTTGTCTTAAAATACTTAAAAAACCAAAAATATTAGCATAGTTGTTAGCTTATTGATTCTGGCTTATTTGCTTATTGAAAAATGTTCATTAAGATTGTTATAAGCTGTCTAATATCTGGTATTTGATTTGAGTTCTTTTAAATTCTTTGTATAGCTAAAAAAATGGATTTGATGAATTTTGAAGAGGTGTTTGGTTCAAACAGCTTTAAATCAAGTTAATGCTGTTTTCGATAACTTGGTTCTCTAGATTGAATTCAAATCTATATTTGAGTTTATAAGAGTAGGATTTAAGGGCTTTATTAAATTTAAATCTGTTTTAGTCTAGCTAGTTAGTAGCTTATTCAATCTGTTAGAATTTAAGTAAGTCTTATAATCATTTTTAGTTTAATTGGTTTCTAGTTGTTTTCATTGCATCCCGTGTTGTTGTGTTGGTGTTTTATTGAGTGTAGAATCCATGTCTTAACCATGCATTTGTTTAAATTGGTTTTGGTTCATAGATATGCACACTGCATCAGATAGGGAAACAGGAAAAAAGACAATTTCAAGCTTAAAAATCAATAGGTAAAAGTAGTTTTTAGCTTTACAACACTCTTGAGCACAAGTAGATTATAGCCATTCTAGATTGCATAGTGCTTATATTAGCTTAATTAGCTTATTTACTATCAGTTTTTCAAGCTTATATTTGTCCTCTTGTCTTTTTCATAAATTCTAAAAATACCAAAAATTTATTTTACTCGATCTTTCATTCAGCCTTTTCATATAGCTTTTTTTGATTGAGCAACTGATTTTCAAAATTACTTTTGATATGGCAATTTTTATGTAGCTTTATAGTATAGTTTCAATAGATAAAGTTCATTTCTTAATCTTCAATTAGCCTTACTTAAAATAAGCTCAAGTTTGGTGTTTGGCCTGTTTGGTTTCAAAGTTTTCATAAGAGCTTTTTGAGATGTTTATGCTTATGGCTTATATTTTGTGTTATTTTCTCGTCATTAAGCGTTTAGATGATAGGGTTAGGAAGGAAATTAGCTTATAGTTCTTTGTCATCAGCTTATTTAGTTTTGTAGCTTATAAAGTTTTCTAAAAAAAACCAAAATGAAATGACTCTTGCAACAATTAGTTCAGGACTCGTGCCAAACCCTCCTCCTTCAACACCGTTTGTACCACCTTCAAGAATTAATTAGGATCTTTTGTTTCAACCACTGTTTGATGAATTACTCAACCCTTCATCAAGTGTTGATCACCCAACCCCTGAAGTAATTACTCTAATTGTTGAAGAAGTAGCTCCAGAACCCGCTATTTCAACCGGTTCGCCTTCCTCAACAACTATTGACCAAGATGCATCATCTGCTAGTAACTCATAAACTTTACCCGAAACACAATCACTAGTCATTTCTAACGATGTTGAAGAAGAGAATCACGACTTAGATGTTGCACACATGAATAATAATCTATTCTTTGGCATTCCAATTCCAGAAAATGATTCTGAAGCATCTTCTTCTTTGGACGTTATTCCCACCATTGTCTACACTGCTGCTCCTAACTCAGAACACGTTACCAAATGGACCAAGGATCATCCTTTAGACAACATCATCGGTGAACTCGAAAGACCTGTTTCTACAAGACTCCAACTTTATGAATAAGCTTTATTTTGTTACTACGATGCTTTTCTCTCATCGGTTGAACCTAAGACTTATAAAGACGCATTAACTCAAGTATGTTGGATTTAAGCAATGCAAGAGGAGTTAAATTAATTTGAACGTCTTGAAGTCTGGGAACTCGTTCCTCATCCAGATAAAGTGATGATCATTACTTTAAAATGGATTTATAAGGTGAAAGATTAGGAGGAATTCTAAAAATAAGGCTCGATTAGTTGCTCGTGGTTACCGTCAAGAAGAGGGAATTAATTTTGAGGAATCTTTTGCTCTAGTGGCTAGACTTAATGCTATTCGAATATTCCTAGCATTTGCTGCTCACATGAATATGATCGTCTACCAAATGGATGTAAAGACGGCATTCTTAAATGGCATTCTACTTGAAGAAGTTTATGTTAGCCAACCAGACGGGTTTGTGGATCTAGATAATCCGAGGCATGTGTACAAGCTTAAGAAGACTCTTTGTGGGTTAAAAAAAGCTCCTCGGGCGTGGTACGATCTTTTGTCAAAGTTTCTACTCTCTCAGGAATTCTCTAAAGGAACTGTTGATCCCACATTGTTTATTAGAAGACAAGGCAAAGATATTCTCCTGGTACAAATCTATGCTGATGATATAATCTATGCGTCTACTACACCTGAACTATTTGACTAATTTTCAAAAATAATGTGTTCAAAGTTTAAGATGTCGATGATGGGTAAAATATCATTTTTTTCTAGGACTACAGATTTCACAGAGTCCCAGAGGCATCTTTATAAACCAGTCTAAATATGCTCTAGAATCTTTGAAAAAATATGGTATGGAATCTTGTGACCCCGTGGATACTCCTATAGTGGAGAAATCCAAACTGGATGAAGATCCACATGGGAAAGTCGTTGACCCTACACAATATCGTAGAATGGTTGGCACCCTTATGTATCTTACAGCTAGTAGACCAGACCTAACATTTGTTGTATGCATGTGTGCCCGGTATCAGGCAAAGCCTACCGAAAAGCACTTACATGCTGTAAAAAGAATCTTTAAATACCTAAGGGGAATCGTTAATAGGGGACTCTGGTATCCAAAGGATTCTTCTATTCCTCTAACAGCTTATACAGACGATGATCATGCGGGTTGCCAAGATACTAGACGAAGTACATCTGGATGTATGCAATTATTAGGAGACATACTTGTTAGCTAGTCATAAAAAAGCTAGAAAAATGCTGCGATATCCAGTACCGAAGCTGAATATATTGCTTTGTCTGGCTGTTGTGCTCAAGTCCTTTAGATGAGATCATAACTTACTGACTATGGCCTTGGATTCAATAAAATTACAATGCAACAATGTTCAACATTCTCGATCAAAACATATTGACATCAGATTCCACTTCATAAAATAGCAAGTTGAGAACGGAGTAG
>BQNB010024727.1:0-60401 GCA_026074375.1 Tanacetum coccineum
ATCCGAGTAGGTGTAAGTTCAGGCAGAGAAAGCTTTTTCCAAATAGAAAGAGGCATAAGATTTATGCTTGCGCCAAGATCAGCCAAGGCGTGGCATACATCCATTCCTGGGAAATTACATAGAATAAGAAACTTCCCGGGATCTCTAAGCTTTTCGGGAAGCTTTTTGAGAAGCATCGCCGAGCAATGCTCGTTCAATGGTATCTTAGCTAACTCAAGCAACTTTTCCTTATTCATAAGCAAACTCTTAATCGTAGGAGCAAATCTTGGCATCCAAAGTAAAGCATCCGTGAAACTAATGTCGAAGCGCAAATCTTGAAAGATTTGGAAGATCTTCTCCATTTGATTCGAAGCTTTGTCACGGGACTTTGATCATCACGTCGTGAAGGAAATGGAATATTTGGCTTAGGTAAACTCTTTGGAATATCAGATTCCAGAATGGGAGTGGTTTTAGGAAAAGTCTTCGGAACATTGGGTTCCGGAATAGAAATGGGGATAACCGGAGGTGGGATTTGAGCGGTACTTCCTTGGAAATTTGTTTTCTCTTTATCCGTTGTCTCCTCGGTTTCTCATGACGGCTTGTTGAGATTTTATCGTATTTTGAATTTCATTCTTAAGGTCTCCTTTCAACGAATTGATTTGATTTTGCATGTTCCTTAACATCTGATCATTATTCCTCTTGTAACTTGAAAAATCATTTGAAATCTCTTGTTGAACTTGATTATTAGGCACTTGAAAAGGTTGGTTTTGAAATCCTTGGTTTTGAAAATTTGGAGCATGATTATTTTGAGCTTGAAAACCTTGATTTCCATGAAAATTATTTCCCCGATTAAAATTATTCCCTTGAACTTGATTCTGATTAAACCTATTTTGACCATTGTTTTGCACCGGAGCAAAACCTGGTGGTGCCATTTGATTACTAACACGGTTCGGAGGGTTAACTTGATTGTAAGTACCCGTAGTCGCACAAACACTAGCCTGATTGTTATCGGTAGCCGGACAATTATACCAAGAATGGGCACCACCACAAGTAACGCAAGTTTCCTCAACCGCTTTAACCGGAGCGGGAGTGACAACTTTTTTAGAAACAATCTCGACTAAGGTCGAAAGTTGAATTCCACCTGCCACAGCATTTAAGAAGTCTTGTTTATTCTCGTTTAAACCGTTGTAAAAGGTATCAACTTGAGTTAACTCCGTAAATCCGTGATGGGGACATGCTCTAAGCAACTCCTTAAATCGTTCCCATGCTTCATGATTCGTCAGATAGTATATATATATAATAACACAAATGCAGATCTCAACCAAATGCCCTTAACCAAGGCAAAAAGGTCAAGAGGTATCACTTGGTTAACTCCGTAAATCCGTGGTGGAGGAACAAGCACTAACATTTCCTTAATCGTAGTCCCGACGCTTCACTAATAGACTCATCCGATGATTTTTAGGTAAATCGAGAGATTTTATTCTTTAAGTGAGTGGTCTTCGAAGGAGGGAAAAATTGAATTCACGAATTTGGTAACGAGATCCTCCCAGTCAAAGATTGAATTAGGAGGTTCTTTCTCGTACCAAGTTTTAGCAACACGGCAAGAATAAGGATTGTTGGCCGGTTGCCACCCTCGAGCAATAAGAAAACATCATAAGCTTAATCACATCCGTTTGACTACATTCCTAAATCGTAGAGTCGATGTAAAATCTTTGAAACTATTGATATGAGCATGAGGATTTTCGTTATCTAAACCGTGAAACGGGTTCGCTTGAACCAATTGTAACAAATTTGTTTTAATCTCAAAATGATCCGCATTAATTTCCGGTAAAACGATAGCTTCTCCGTACCCTTAAACCGTGGGTGCGCTCGGAGTAGCTCTCCATGTATGTTCCCGCCATTGGTGCAACGATAGTACGAAAGCTCGAGTTCGACTAGTTTGGAGCCACGTCCTTATATTTCCGACGTCCTCGGAATGGTTACTTAGAATTATTGGGAAAATTTGGGAATTCAGTGCGCATGCACTAAACAAACAATGAAGATGATAAAAAAAATGATAAAAGGAAATATTTTGTTTAACCGTAATAATCAACAAACTTAGGGTAACTCTCTTAAGTAAAATAAATTTTACAAAAGAGGTGCGACTTTTTCGTAAGTGACACAAACGGTAAAAAAAATTAATCTTTGGTTCGGGAACTTTTAATTTTTTTTTTGTGTTTTTGATTTTCTTAAAAGCGTAACTTTCGAAACGAAAGTTCTTCAAATCACATCAGATCAAACCTGAAAACGTGAATGAATTTCTTAATCACAAATCCCGGCACGGCGCCAAAAATTGATACGTTTTAATTTTAATTCGTAATAATTTCCAAAGTAAAGAATAGTTACAAAACTACCCTTGGAGACAAAGGTAGTAGGAAAAATCTACAAAAGATACTACAACGTTTACCGTAAGTGATTACCGGGTCGTTTTTTAACAAAAAAGGGAATTTATGAAATTGAGACCACGTTTGTTATTTGGACAATGATTTGAATTGGTTCGAAGATGATTTTTTTTTCTATAATCCTAATAGTGAGCAAACTAAGATACAATTAAACATAACTACAAGAAATCAATACGGAAAAGTAAATTTTAACTAAAAACGCAAAATGGGAACCCTAAACGGGACCTAAAAAACCCTAAATTATTAAAATTAAGCCTAAAATGGTCTTTTTGGTTTTTATAAGACTTAATTGACTAAAAAGCTAAAACAAAGAAAACTAGACTAAAAAGGGCGGAGTTGAATTGAGCTTAAAAACATAAAAAAAAACGTGAACAGGAATGAATCATGTTCTTTAAAAAAATGTAATTTTGCAATTTAAACCCTACGGAAGCAAAACTAATTTTTCTAGGTACTATATGATAAAAAAAAAATTTCTAAAAAAGAATTATATTTTTTTGACTTTTTTATAATTTTTTATGAATTAAAAACTATTTTAATGAAATTAATTGATTAAAAATACTAAACTATTTATAAAAATTCTGAAAAAATTATGAAAAGTAGATTGAACAATGTAGAATCTAGGAAAAATAAGCTTGGAATCAACGGCTTAGCGAATAAGCTTGTGTACTAAGCTTAAAACAAGCTTATTATACTTTAAAAGCCCTAAAACGTGGTAATAGATATTTAAGATTGTGCAAAGATATACCAGATGAGCTATTGTAGCACAATGGTTGAGTGTGTGGGTGTTAAAATGCTTGGTGAGGGGTGAGGTAGCAGGTCCCGTGGTTCGAAGTCTTGCTCACCCGGGGGGGGGGGGAGGGGGGCAAGGGGGAGTGAGGGGGGGGGGGGGGGGCTTCCACTATCCCAAGTGGTTTTTGTTTTGGCCAATCAACTTTTTAAGGAATAGAAAAAAAACCCACTTTTTGAAAAGACACTATTTTTATAAAGCACAAATAAGCACTATAATAAAATAAGCTAAATAAGACAGAAATGCTTAAACACTACTAATCCTATAAAATGCAAACTGTTTGCATTTTTTAAGGAGAATAAGCAAATGAAAACGACAATTAAGCTAAAACAGACAATAAGCTATGTCTAAGAAGCACATAAGCACAAATCATAAGCTAGATAGACAGAAAAGCTAAAATGGCTTAAAAACACTTAAAATTCACACTAGAAAGCAAATAAGCTCAAATAAGCTTATGGCAAAACCAAATAAGCTAAAATGGGTTTATACTAACCTAATAAGAAAATCTAAGCAAGAATAAAACAAAATCAATAAGCAATAAGCTAAAAGAAAGAAATAAGCACTTATGGTGTAAAAACTGTTAACCAAACAGTCCCATAGGGCACCTTTGAGCTTATTTTTCAATAAGCTAAAAGATCCTTATGGACTTTTGGCTTATTACACTAAAAGGTATACCTAGAAAGCTACTTAAAACATCTTTTAAAAAGCATTTTGAAAATCAAATAAGCAAAGAAAAAGCCCGATTAAAAAGCTACTTAATCTAACTTAACTATGTTTTTGATTTTTAAGAAAAGACAAAATAAGCTAACTATGGCCCTGATAAGCTAATTTGAACATAAATTAAGCAAAAACTAAGGGCTATAAGCTAGAAATCTAAAATAAGCACTTAAAGAAAAACTGAAAACCAAACAGGCCCTAAGGGTATCTTTGAGCTTATATTTCAATAAGCTATAAGATCCTTATGGCTTATTAAGCTATACCACCTTAAAACCTGACCAATAAGCTACTTTGAATAGCTTTTTAAAATTATTTTGAAACTCAAATGACCAGTTAAAAAGCTAAGTAAAAACTGCTTATGTACTCAGCATGTACTGAGTTTATTTTTGCTTTGAAAAGACAAACTGCTAAATTAAAACTTAAAAACAGATTACTAGATAAGCTAATTTTAACAAAATAAACTCAAACATATGAAATCTAGCCTAAAATCTACTAGTGTGCTAAATATCAAACCCTAACAACTACTATTACCATCTGATAATTAAGCTAGAAAAAGGCCTTTTCTATAATCCTAACTGATGCAGTTTGCACAATTATGACCAAATCCTAACTCTAACAATTGCAGACTAAGAGAACTTACTTCTAAACTTATATGACATTAAACTAAGAGCAAATTAACTATCAATTCTAGCTAAAAACAATCAAAACTTAACAAGCTTAAGGATCTGAGCTTAATGACTCAAATTTATAACAACTATCACAAATATTATCAATACTAGATTAAACCTACAAGCAACTTTAAATCCTGATTTCATAAACCTAGAAATGAGATTTAAAATGGATCCAAAAGGCCAAATGGCTTATGACAGTACTAACTCTAGTTAGTACTGTCAATAACCAAACACCCCTTTAAAACACAAAATCTCATTATAAGCTTATGAAAATGCAAATAAGAGCTCAAAACTAAGATACCAGATACTATAGAGCTAAAAACAGACAAAATGAACAAAATCCAATAAGCAAATAAGCCAGAATCAATAAACTAACAACTATGCTATATTTTTTGGTTTTTGACAGATTTATAAAAAGAATAAATGAAAACTAAGATCTAAACTAACTAAAGAACATATTAAGCATTAAACAACAAATAAAAGTAGAAATAAGCTAATTAAAACAGCAATAAGCAAATATAAGCAGTTATAAGCTAATAATGCAAAATTAAGCTAAAATTGTAAAAAGGGGACTTACAGGAGCCTCTGCTTAAACGAGGCTTATCAAATGCTCTTATGAGCTATCAACAAGCTCTAGCTTATCACAAGGATAAGCTAGTAAAGTCCTGGAAACCCATCCATGTTTGGTTTCCCTTCCATTTCATAAGCTGTGGTAATATTTGGGAGTGGATTTGAATGTCATTAAGTCTATGAGCAAAACTAAGTGAACACTAGCTTGAGTAGTTAAAATGACAGCTTATTGAGATTTAACAGGTTATAAAAAGAGCTTATTAGATCATAATGAAAACACATCTTAATAATTGAACATTGAGAAAACTAACTTTTATTAATTCAAACAGTTGAGTACAAACTTAATAAAGAAAAATTACATTGATTTTAAAGACCATAAGCTAAATACAACTTTTAAGCTAAAATTACAATAATAAGCTAATATTACTCTAAGTTACTCTAAAAACTATCCCTGCCTCTGTGAGTGAGAAGGTCTTGTATTTATAGCTGAGAGAGAAGCTTCTAGGTCTCTCAACATACTCCCCCAAGTTTTGATCTCGTCCCTTCCTTTAATGCCAATCATTGGATCCTTTGTTTAAGCCGTTGGATCAAATAAGTGAGCACACGGATTGCTAGCATGGTAATCCGTGTAGTCAGAGAACATTTCGCTTCTATAAGCAAGAAGATATTAGTGTAAAATTTCCATTCCTTTGCGTTACCTTGACATCCGTGTGGCCATACCCTTGTCCCGGCTAGGACAAATAGAAGGTTTGGTGACGTCTAACTTTGCAACTCCATAACTTTGTACTCGAATCATAGAGCCACCGCGTCATATTCAGTTTTAACCGCATGATTTAGATGTAGGGTAAAACAAGAAAGGAGATGAACAGTAAAAATGGGATTATTCCCGCCCCTTTTCTCTTTATTATATCTTTTTGTTTTGGTACCAGGAGATTGTGGTATTTTGACCTTGGCCTGGGAATAAAAGTCATGGGCCATGTGCTTGGTTTATAAGGAAGGGTAAATGGGTTAATGGATTTGGATTTATATAAAAGATAACGCCCAATATCCTCATTTAGTAAAAAAGGATACACCGGTGTTAGGGTTTATGGACTTATGTTAAATTGGTATAACATTTAGGGCATTTTGGGTATTTGAGGTTTTTGGCATTTTATAGGTTGACCAATGTATGACCAAGGAGTTGACTTTGTTGACCTGTTTGCTAGATTCTTCTGGCACTTTGCCACTCAATCCTTCTCGTGTCCGAGTTTTGGTCCGGTTTATGGACCATTTCTTTTGATATTTGCCATATCCGTACCACACAAACACAAACAACAAAATCCCCAAATACCAGCAAATTTTTGCAACATTTATGACCATATAAGGATTCCATTATATGGATATAATAAAGAAATGTGGTTTCTTACATCCGTGTGTCAACTGATAATGTCAACTGATAATGTCATCATACATGATCATGTTCATATGTTTGGGCTTCGTGAATTGAAAAAAAGATGAAAATTATCACTGCAATGTTGGCATGGTTTATTGATTATTTTTTGGATTGAGCATAACTGTCGTGTAGATTTTACCATTATCTTAATAATGTTTTAAAGCAAATGATAATTAAGTTATTAGTTACGTTATTGTTCGAGTAGTTATTTGTGTTTATTTTCACTGCATTGTTTCCATTCTCTTATCATATCAAACATGATAATCAATACTTTAACACATTTATTTGGTTGATTCTTTTATTGTATCAAACAACAGAATGTGTTTCCTTTCCTAAGATTATTCTCTTTCTTGACCATTCCATTCTTTGTTGTGTTTTCATTATGTGTGATTCACTCGTACCAAACGCCTCCTTTAGAGTTTGGTTCAACAAAAATTAAAAAAGTTTAAAAATCAAATGGAATAATGCTAATCACTTATTTTTCAATCAAAATTCGAAAACCTCATTTACATCTTCTTTTGAGATGAAAGGTGACATGAATTATTTTTCAATCACTTATTTTCCAATCAAAATTAAAAAACCCCATATACATCAAAATTAAAAAAGTTTAACTATATCAAAATACCCGTATGTTGTAAGATAAAAAGCTTATTGTCATGATAGTGTATTTTTTTATCATCAACGATTTATTGTTTGTAAAATATTTTATTTTTAAAAAAAGATTGAAAGATATTTCTAAATTTGATTTAAAAATAAGTTTTTTACGTTTGTTGAACTTGCCATCTCTTAACAGAAGTTGGAGAAACACATGTCATAAGTTGTCTCTTCTTCTCGATATCCCAACAATATTGTTTGTTAATCTTATCCAGCATGCATATCTCAAAACCTTAACAAGAAGTAAAAAGCATGACAAACCAACATGATCAAACTCGTGTTATCTACCAACTTTGTTCCATGATCATTCCAACAACCTTATTTGGGCCCACCTTAGCTTAAGCTTCTTCTTCCTCAGTGGCGGCGCCGCTTTTTATGCAACCGTCACGTGTTTCTATAGCACATTACACAAAATGACTAACGGGCCTAGCCCGCACAACTCTCTTTGGAGCTTTTAGTAGATGTTATACTTGTAGCATATATTGATCTACAACATCATTGTCGGGCTTATACTCTGCCGTATGGTGTTCATCGGTTAAGTTAGTTCGGGTAGGTAAAACCAAAAACTGAACCGAACCGAATTCAAATTGGATTAAACCGAATCGAATAACCAAAAACCGAACCCCATAACCAAAAACCGAACCGAATTACATAATTTTAATTATTTATTTATATATTTATATAGATTTTTAGCACCAAAAAAACATTTTCAAGCTTAATAGATGTTATATTTATACTAGGAAAGAGTTATAGTATTTTTTTATATAAATATATATCAAATATTTATATATTTATATGAATTCGGTTTTCGGTTAGATTGCCAAAACATAACCGAACCAAAAACCAAATATCTAATTCGGTTCGGTTCGGTTTGGTTTTTGCAAATTCGGTTCGGTTGTTTTCAATTTTCGGTTTATTCGGGTACTACCCGAACCACGAATACCCCTAATTGTATAGTCTAGTTTTTGTTTTTTGGTTCCTAGTTGCTGCTAGTTTTTTTTGCATTGAAAAAGTATAAGAAACGACATACATGCTTTGGGATGGAGTCCTCAGATTAATTTGCAATTATAGGGGTATTTTATAACTTATGCTTAGCACATGAGCACAAGTTAATTAGATGGGATTTGGTATTTTGAAGGCCTCAGATGTTATCATTTCTAGGCATCGTCTACAAAAATGACAAGCTTACATTGATGATCAATTATTTCCTTCAAAAACAAAAAATAATGACGTGCTAGAAAATTACAAGTTAATCATAGAAGTGAATGATGGTTTGTAAAGCCAAACAAACCAATCCATTGATACACTTTTCCATCTATGTTTTAGCCAAAGAAAATAATGGGTCTTCACATTAGCGAGGACAAGTCTTTGCTTGGCCGCTTTTCCCTGAAGACGGTTAACAACTCTAGTTCAATAGCCTAATATAAGCATAGTAACAGGTTCTTACAAATAAACTTATTATGTGACGGCCATAAGCTTTATAATAAGCATAGCATTAGTTAATACTAATACTAAACTCTATATAAGAGAGGATGTAGAATCATCTTAACACAAGTATGGAATGATTCACTTAGAGTTTTAGAGAGAGAGGTGGTTAGATGAACACTTAGAGAGAGAAAGAAAAATGATAATATTAGCTTAAGTGAAAATGTGACAAATGAACAACCAACACCCTCTCCATGTGTGGAGAGGGTTTATATATGCCTTACTTGGCCGACCATGGACCCTAAGTGGGCTATGTTGTTGTTATCCTTTGATAATCAGACTTCACAGGTTGTTATTATTCACCAATCGGTATGAATGGAACAAGGGTTTGGGACAGAAAGTAAACAAAAGAATAAATGCAGAAAACTGAATAATTTATAACTTACAACTGATATTTGTTTACAGAAACTTGCCCTATATATACTAGATGAAATGACATAACTGTCTGTAACTAACTAACTGTTTATAACCGATTCTAACTAACTATAATTACATAATACATACTAGACTTTCTAACTTGACAAATATAAACCAAAGTTTTGGTTTAACTTTCAATACTCCCCCGTTTCAACTAAACTTTGGTATAAGGTTAGGTATTTAACCTTGCTTTCTGATCTTGTTTTTCACAGAGGTAGGTTCATCGCACCTTATCGTTGATAAATGAGATGTGATACTTCATTCTTGTTCTTTTTCTTCTTCCAATTTGTGCTAATCATATGCAAGGTGGCCGAATTCACCACAATTATAGCATCTCATTTTATTCTTGCTTTGTTCTCCTTGCCTTTTATCTCTTTCTCGTCCCTTTTCAACTTTGTTAAAGTTTCTTCCTTTTCCTTGGTTGCTTGAACTTGCCATTAAAAGTTTGTTTTGATAACTTTCTTCTGGTTCATCTTGACTTTTGATGCGTTCTTCAAAAGTTTTTTTCTTCCATTGCTTCTTCAAATGACCTCATTTCTACTATCTCGGGAATTTGCTCGATAGATGCTACGATCGTTAAGGGAAAAAAAACACTTCTTTGGAACAGTGTTCAGTAACTTTCTGACGAGTGTTTTTGTCTTTTAAGAGTTGAACTTTGTCTTTAAATTTGCCTCTTATGCTTCCCAATTTTCCGGCAAAGTCGCTTACGGTTTCGTTATCTTTCATTTTCAAAGTCTCCAATTTGCTCCTTAAAGTTTGTAGCCGTGCTTTTTGAACTCGTTCCTCTCCTATATATCGTACTTTAATTGATTCCCATACTTCCTTTGTAGTCTCGTACTGTGCAACTTGCATTAGAATATCTTCCGGCAATGTTGGTGTAGAAATCATTGATTTAGAGTAATTATACAATTGAGAATCAAGTCAAGTTTGCTACTTGCACTCTCCATTCAGTTGCTTTAACATGGTGGAACACTCATATCAAGACAGCTGGTCATGATGCCGCTTACGGTATGCCTTGGAAAACACTCATGAAAATGATGACTGATAAATATTATCCTCGAAATGAAATCAAGAAACTGGAAATGGAGATTTAGAATCTAAAGGTGAAGGGTACTGAATTGACAAGGTTATTACACTAACGCTTTCAGGATATTGCTATTGTTGTGCAGGAGGATTGGTTTCGAAGAATCGGATAAAATTGTAAAATATGTCTCGGGATCTTCCCTCTTCCCGACATGATTCATGGGAGTGTAGTGGCGTCTAAACCAAAGACAATGCAAGAAGCAGTTGAAATCACAACCGAGCTAATGGATAAGAAAATCCGCACTTTTTTTGAACGTCAGACTGAGTCCAAGAGAAAGCAAGATGATAACCAACAACAACAACAACAACAGAACAAGAGGCAGAACACTGGCAGGGCTTATACTGCGGGGACTGGTGAGAAGAAACAATATGGGGGATCTAAACCCCTATGCTCAAAATGCAACTATCACCACAACGGTCCATGTGCTCCCAGATGCCACAAGTGTAATAAAGTCGGCCATCTGGCCCATGACTGCAGGAGCACTGCAAATGCCAATAATGCTAACAATCAGAGGGACAATGGGCCGGGTCAGAAGCCTACTTTTTATGAGTGTGGAGCCCAAGGGCATTTTAAGAGGGATTGTCCAAAGCTGAAAAACAACAACCGCGATAACCAAGGTGGGAATGGCCTTGCACCGGCGAAAGTGTATGCGGTAGGTAGTGCAGGGACAAACTCAGACTCAAACATTGTTACGGGTACGTTCCTTCTAAACAACCGCTATTCTTCTGTCTTATTTGATACTGGTGCCGATAGAAGCTTTGTGTCTACTACATTTAGTTCCCAAATTGATATCACACCAACTGCATTAGATCATTTTTACGATGTCGAACTAGCCGATGGGAGAATAATTAGGTTAAACACTGTATAATAATCTTAACACAAGTATGGAATGATTCACTTAGAGTTTTAAAGAGAGAGAGGTGGTTGGATGAACACTTAGAGAGAGAAAGAAAAATGATAATATTAGCTTAAGTGAAAATGTGACAAATGAACAACCAACACCCTCTCCAAGCAATGGAGAGGGTTTATATATGCCTAGCTAACCGTCCATGGGCTTGTGGTATGGGCTTACAATGTAACTTTGGCCCGGTTAGCTTTCTAACTTAATCTTACAACTTACTACGAGCTACGACTAACTATATTGGTAGTGACCAACACTTTTTCGTATTTCTAACAATCTCCCCCTAAGGGAGGTCACTCCAATTTACAAGAATTTAAACTTAGCATACTATGCTTTCACTTTGGTCTCGAGCTCGTAGTCTTTAACTTCAATCATTAACTTGTGATTTGATGTAGTGGTCATTGACTTTGGATTTGAGCTAGTTCTTTAGTCTTGACATGAATGTGATCTTTGAGCTTCTTGAAATCATCAACCAAGCATAATCTCATTTCGCCATCTTGTAAACTTTGCCATCTCGTGAACTTGTAACTTCTGGACTGACATGCTCATACCTTTCTTGATTTGATAATCTTGAAAAGCTTTAATAATGCATCTTTCTTGAATTTCTTTAACTTTAACACTTTGTCGCTTCAAGAAGGACGTATGGTATCAGAGTAGCGGAAGTCTTGAAACATGTACTTGAGCTTTCATGATGTCTTTATATTTGTCGATTGGGTATGAGCATGTGGCTATGAATCTTGTGAGTCAGCTGGAATCAGGTACCTCCATCACCATCTTTAAATATTCCTGAAATAAAACAGTTAGCAATAAAGCAGGGGGACGAATATGGCTTTGTCATTCGCCCGTGTTTGGTTGGAGTAACCTTCGAATCCGTGAGGATCGACCTGTGATCAGATAGATTCAATTTAAGAAGAATCTTCTTGACAGGATTTCCAGCTGGAGTATCGAATCTTTCCAACACATATGTATCAGATTCATCAAACTCAGCATGTTCTCATTATCGGAACGTCTCAAAGCAGACAGCACGATAAGAGTGAACCAGCGAGTTACTATCTCACCGATTGAAATAAAAAATTGATTTGAAAATCAATCGACGTGTCACTTGCTAAAGTGTTTTTGTGACACATCGAGAGTGTTAATCATTTCAAAAATTTATCAGCAATCGTCAATTCATAACCTGGAACAAGTTTGATTCTTATAGAATCGCACCATCGTTTCTTTCTAGTTGTCACAAGTTTGATTCATATAGAATCGCACAAGTCACCTACCATGAGCTTGTTTGATGTTGGCTCAAGCAGGATTTCCATCTTCATAGTGATTGAAATCACTCGGATGTTCTGGCAAGATCACAAGGAAGCGATAGTACTCTTAAATAGGTAACTGTTATTCACATTGTGTGACTTAGGAAGCATGATTTGACAAGTGTCCTAATGAGATATATGGATGATCTCTTTTGGCTCTAGACTTAATAGTGCACTTTGTTTTTAGTGATCGGAGGCTGGAGCAGACTACCACCTTTTTAATATCAACCAACTCAGAGTAAGAAGGTCGACAAAAATGCGTTTAATCTCCCTGAGAAATGAAACAAGAGTCTGTTGAGAGACCTTGAGTGGCTAGGGAGGGTTATGCAAAGCGTCACTAGGACCATGACTGTCTTTAATGTCAGACAACACCTTAGTGATTCTGACAGATTATGTATTGACCCGGTTTCTGCCTAATTGAAGAAAGTGCTTCCTTTCTTTTCACCCATAGATCCTTACATTTCTTTTTCATTCTTCAACCCCTTCAATGCTTACCGAGACTTCATAACTAACACCTTGTTGGGTTTGTTCCAGTGTTAGCTCCATCTCAGTCGGCATTATTCCCGATTCTTACTTTTTCTCCTTTTGTATCATACCTAAGGACTTCTACACTAACTAGTGGATATCCTTGGGTAGATCCCTTTGGTTCTGGTTGGCATCGATAGGGATTTTGAAATACCCCATGCCTAACTACCTTATAACTCCATAAATTTAATACATGGTCGGTCTTTTCTGTAAAATAATTACATCACAATCGAAACCAAAATCATTGAAAAGTTCATCGAAAGAAAAAAAAGTGATTTGATACTCAATATCAAAAGATTTACACTTTGAGAGTTTTCATCATCACTAAAAGCTCCCCCTTAACATGTGCACCGTAATCGTAGTACATGCTAAGAGTTGGAGTGCATTAAGTCCATTTTATATGATCACATGTCAATATAATTTATTCAGTTTAATCACATTTTCTCCCCTTATCCAAAATGTTAATCCCTTGATATTTTGGATATCAATTGATTAAACGTTCGGGGACAAAATGTTACATAATTATGCTAAGGAACATTTTAATGCTCCCCCTTAATTTTTGAGGGTATATAAGACTGTGCTGAGTATAATAATTTGAAATTTTTTGAATTTACTAAGAAATTCTTGAAAATTTTATACTCGAGCACACCTTATTGTCATCATAAGTCTACACTACATATATACAAATTCACAAGTTTATGATATACGAAATGACCTTTGAGATAAGAGCACAATATGATGAAGTCATATTGTTCTTTGCAGCAGTCTGAGGTCAGTTCCGTAGAGTCTACCACCAACGAATTTCTCCAAACTCCTCATCATCCTCCTTTCCTTTAGCAGATTGTTGATGTCCTTAATCATGAAATGAGCTCTTTTCTTTTCCAAAATTGATCAATCTTCTCTTCGGTAAGTACTCCATGTCGATATTTTTGGTTATGTCTTCGAGCGAAGAAAGAAGCCTGGTTAACGTGCCATCACTGAACTTGTACAGTTCGTCGGAGCGCATCAACCTGTTCCTCTTGTGGTCGTCGACATAAATGAATCCTTGAGGGTCTTTGTATGGAGTGTACGGGTGCCTTTTTCTGAGATCTGGTCTTGTAGTATCAGGCTTGGTGACGTTGATCTTCTTTTGATAACTTTCAACTCTAAGTTGAAGATCCTCGACTCGCTTCTGAATAACCAGACTTCTGGTGAACATCCTTAAGGCTATTGCGAAGTCAGCAACATCATCCCCTGATAGATTTGTGAGCCGATTTTGAACCACAAGAAGTAACATATCCTCGATATCATTGATTCGAAGTCGAGGAAAGTCACCTTCCTTGAATCTGTATAATGCGTTATCAGCTCTTCTCATGACAATCTCTTCCAAGTACCCGTATCCATGTTTCCTCATTACCGAGACATGAGTGACTGCCAGAATCCTTTTTGTGGAATATACATCTCCTCTTGATTGCATACCTCTTGCAAAAGCATAGAAGGACTTACGTTGTTCTCTCCAATGTGAAATACCCCATAACGCATACTTATCATAAGCAACCTTAACAGGACTCCATATGTTTGGAACCATGTCTTCAATGCCTGGAAGATCATACTGAGCGGCCTTTGTCTTGGTAGTAGACGTCGTGTATGTCATAGTCGAAATTCCTCCTTGAAGATACTTGAGATCATTGTTGATGAAGAATTCGAACGGTACTCTTTGACGATTTCCACGCATGATCAAAGGAAGGGGTTTGGAAAGATCAAATAGATAGTCACCGCCTTTAGGATTTTCCCAATCAAGCTTTTCTGAAAGAGCCTTATAGCATTCTTCAAAGTCGTATTCTAATTCAGCATAACTAGAGCGTGTGCCTTTGAGTAGTCTGAATGCAGGTCCAAGCAGGACTTCTTGAGTTAAATTCTCAATTTTCAGGCCATTCAAGATGTATCCAGAGAAGTCTATTAGAGTGCTCATCAATTCATCAAAGTCCTTCAACGATTTATCAGTAGAAGTAGAAGCTGCTAGAGTCATCACCCAATTTTAGGTTGGTCCTTCCTGAGTAGTCTTGCCAATATTCCAGTCAGGGTCAGTGGAGGTGGTGTAGGTTTCTTGAACCAGTCATGTCTAGAGGCAGTCTCGTCCCTTGGTTCATCTTTATTATCACCCATATTCCCTGCCTGATCTTGTGGCATGCCTGAATCCGCAACCTCGAACACTGGTTCCTCTGAATGAACAGACTTTCTAGTAGATTTCGGTTGAGACTTGGTGCCTTTGGAAGAGCCGAACGTAGAATCTTTCTTTTTCGAACCAGTGGTTGGTTCATCATTTTTGCTTGTCTTTCTCTTCTTTGACCCTCGGTCTGATCCAGCGGAAGGGTCTTCATCTTTATCCTTGTCATTTCGGCCATGCTTCAATGAATATACATCATAAGAATAAAAGAAATCTTTGTCGAGAGCGTAAGATTTTTTCAAACCATCATAGCAATCTCGGTGTTCGGGAGCCGTCAGATATGATTCACTTGTCTCCATTTTGTAAAGAAGGATCTTCTTTAACTCAAATTCAGTAAGTGTAAAAGCATCCTCGTAAGTAGATTGTGGTTGATAAGATGCCTTCGCTAGAGTAACTTCATCACGTGATTCTTTAATCAACTTTTCAATCACAGGTGGAGTGAAGTTAGACACTTCCTGGGGCAGAATCTGAGGCATCTGATCTTTTACTTGTTTTTTGATTCTTGCCGTGAGAGACCTGAAAGGAAGTTTCATGAATTCTTCTCTAGTATCCTCCAACCTTGGTGTGCTAATGACTGTCAACTAAAGATGTCACTTGAGTGTGTAGAGGGTCTTTTTTAAGTTCAGAAACTTCTTTTTCCAATGATGTTATTCTATCGTTGAATCGAAAGACTGATGCAAAGTCAGGAAGATTAGATAGAGGATTTGTAGTTTCAATTATCGGTGGAGGAGTGGGTGTAGCCTATATTGGTGTAGGAGTGAAGGTGTATGATGATTGAGGAATGTTTGTGAATACCAGTGATGATTCTGGGATAACTGAAACTGGTATTGTAAGGAGAGTGGGTGCTTAGGTTCTAGGAACTTCATGGTGGACATGAACATCTAGTGGAGATACTATTTCTGCATCAGTTTGAGGAATATCTAAAAAAATTAGGAATTTAGATGCCAAGTCGGATGAGCGAGAAGAACTAGTAACAGGGACTTTTGTCTTCTTCGGAACAGTAAAAATTGTCACATGGGCATCTTTAACAACTTGTTCTTGAGTAGTCTCTAAATTTTCATTCCCTTGTTGAGCTTCAGTCATTTCAGCATCATTACCCTCACCTTGAACAATTCCTGTAGTAGTCTTAGTGGGTTCTTCTAATCTTGCATCTACATCATCATCAAATTGGTCGGTAGTATCATCCATTCCTTGTTCTTCATCTCATCATCTTTAGATTCATTATCTTGATCAAACTCCTCTTCTTCTTGATTATCATCGTCATATTCTTCATCTTGCTCTGAATCTAATTCTTTCTCCTCACTTTCATTCTCTTGCTTACTGCTTTCATCACTTGATTCTTATTCATTATTGTTGTCATCTTCATCATTACCCCAAGACTTAGATTCACTCTCAGTTGATTCATCATTTGTCACATTGGGAACCCCTGGTTTATCACCAGTTCCTTCACTTGTGATGATAGGAGTGATCATTGCAACCCTTGGTGGATCTTCAGCAACGGTACCAAATCCACTAGGATGAGTCTTGTGAAAGTCTCTTAAGCTCTTCTTTTTAACTTCTTTTATCTGAGCTTCTTCAGTCAAAGCTACATCAGAAAGCAACTCTATTCCTTTTCCATGAGCTACATTACATTTTCCCTTTTCTTTCTGTTTAGACTATTTTCTACAGTAGGTTTCGTCCGATGACGATTACCTGCTGCTGAGTAGTTTGAAAGATTTCTTGGGAAAGCCTCTCTTAACCTCGTTTGCTTTTCTGGATAGGTTCTTCATCTGCTTTAGACAGGAACACTATCTTTTTTAGACGGAGACGCTTTCTTGAATTTCATAGCAACCTTGGGAGGCACTGCACCTGTAGCATAGCTAAGATAAGTCTTGTACGCTTTGCTTTCCTTCATCTCTGGACTTGTCAAACATTCAGGTAGAACATCTCCATATTTCTGAGATGCTTCTCTTCTTGAAACAAATCTTAAAGTGTTTAATACAAGTAGTCATCTTGGAGTGTGAATTCCAATTATGTTTCTCTAGGAAATGTGGCTTTTCTTGATGAGAAGTAGTGAATGATGACTTTGGTGAAATGACGGAGTACATATTTTCTTGCTTTTTTGAGACTTTTGTTGTCAATCGATAGTAAGTCTTCCCAGAAGTAGTATTCCACCTAGTCTACATCTTCTGATAGTACATGCCCCAAATTTTTGGTGCTTGGGAAAGACAAGTTTGTCTAGACCACTAGTCTTTCCAGATAGGCTTCTGTTGATAATAGCAGCAAATATTCTCCACGGTTATGCATCTGTACGATAACAACATCGTTGATGAATTAATAACCCTAGTGATACGAGATCTCTTAAGAAATAAATATTGTCTTCTTCAAAAAGAGGACGAGCATCAAAGTCACGACATGTACTCTTGGGAAAATCTAAAGATACTCTAAATACTTCCAAAGTAAGCTTGAATCGTTTCTTCTTATCAATCTTGAATCTGTAGATGTCGTCATGCTTGTATATGCAAATCCAGAATTGATACATATACACTTCAGGGACATCAGCAGTGATGAGAAACGCATGATAGCATGGAGTGAGTGTAAGTGCATCCAGAACAACTTGAAATGTTTCCTCTTTGGTTTCATACACGAGGGATCTCCATTGCATTCCAATTGTCAATCGATTCTCTTTGGGAACAAGTTCAAGGTCAAGCTTGGTTTGTTCAGCAGTGATGGAAGTCATGATTCTGCTAACACTGAAAGACAATTACGATTTAAGACTATTGATGCAAGACATGGTTTACAATAGGGGATAGGCAAGCAAATACAAGGCAACTAACTGACACATAGGCACACAATGCAAAGAACTGATACACATGCAAACAGGATACACACATTCTCATATACCACATAGACAATAGGCAAACTAATGAAATCAAGACAAACACTAAAGATTCCTAAGAAAAATTATACCTAACTTAATCACTAAGTGACAAGATCAGGTATTAAAAAATACTTAGATTAGATTATGATTTTGAATTACAAGATTATGTAATGATCATTAGGAAAAAAATCAGTATAGGATAGCCTATGTAAGTAAGTAAGATCTCCTATTTTAAAAATAAAGTATAAGGATCTCCTAAAATGTTTGTAATTAGATCTCATGTTGTAGTTACATGTGTATAGATCTCCTGTGTAAACATGGTGTGTATAGATCTCCTGTTGTAGTTACATGTGTATAGATCGCCTGTATTAATGAGCTATGTATAGATCGCCTTTGTTAAGGGTGCATGTATTGATCGCCTGTTTTAAAGGTTGTATAGATCGCCTTTGTAAAAGGTGTATTGATCTCCTGTGTAAATTTTTGTATAGATCGCCTTTACAATTTTTAAGTATTGATCGCCTGTTGTACACAATTGTGTATTGATCGCCTGTTGAACAACCTTTTAGGTATAGATTGCTTATTGAAAAAAAAATTCTTAGCAATTTAACCTTTTAAAGCATCTAACATCACTCAAACCTGATCATATAGCATCATTCTATCATACTAACACCTTTAAATAACAAACTAACCACAAAAATCTTGGATTAAGCCAAGTACGACCCAAATACACTCGAAAACTCACACAAGTCAAAATTTCTTATGCAAACAAGTTATAAACCACTCAAATCCACTTAACCATTCATATTATAAGTCCTAAACCCAAACCCATGACAATTTTCAAGTCTTGAGCCATTTTCACTTTTTTTTCGAGTTTAAGAATTAATAAAAACCCATGAAGTAGTTAATATTATTAAAAATAGTTAAAGTCACACACTCTAGATCCATATAGGTCCAAAACCCCTTAATCAATTTATCTTTTCATCAACTTTTCAGTGGTGAAAAAGATTATGTCGATTTTAGGGGTAACAGATGAAATTCGAAGGTATGGACTGATTAAATAGGTATGATAGCGTTAACACGTGAGTACCTTAAGAATAAAAAGGAGAAGGGACGAGATCTTGAAGGTCTTGATTTTTTAATGGAGGTTTTGAGTGTTTTTTATATGTGTGTGTGTTCCTATGAGGAAGAAAGCGGGCAAAGGGGGTGTTTGTTTAAAATTCTTTTAGGGATTTGGCAAAAATGCCCCCTTGGTTTAATAAGACTTAAACTTTTCCATTAAACTATTCCTAAGGCACACTAAAGTTTCCCATATGGAAAAACCAGACCCTAAAGATTAGTTATCAAGATAAGATTATCATTTGCATTACTACCCCTATAAGATTAAACATATATCAAGTGAAGCTCGATTTAGTTGACATTTACCAACTCCCCCTTTAATTATTCACCCGACACCATTAAAAACTTTTCCGATTGACATCATATTAATTATGAAGAAGATGATTTTGACAGTTTCTCCCCTCAAATAATGACCCGTTTTCTATTGAAAGAGTTGTAGTCGTTATTTGATGGTTTAAAATTGTCTTTGAAAAAAATGATGATCTGATGAATCTGAAAGATGATTATTTTATAATTTGAAAATGAACACCCACGAAAAATATGATTTCTCTTATTTTTACACATAAGCACACTGACACGTACACTTATGGATTATAAGAAGCACGGGTTGTGATGCAAAATAATCACAAGCCTTTGAATGAATATAACGTAATTCATTCCCGAGAAAATTAATTCCCGTTTTGAGGTCAAGTTGTCTTTTTGATGACATACTTGCCTTTATGATGATGACCGGGTTGCTATCTGAAATAATAGCAAGCCATTTTGGCATGTTTTGAAAACTTATGAAACTTCTGCTCGAACATCATTTACAGTCTCGTATCATTATTGAATGACATTTCTAAGGCCGTAAATGTTATCGATTTTTAGAAGACATGCCAGAGATATATATTTTTATATTTTTCAGATTTTTTTAATTTTTTCTTTTGTTTTTGAAAAATTTTATAATAGGAAAATCTTTTTGGATTTTTTTATGTTTTCATATATACATATATACAGGATATGAGTTACCACCATCACTCATCCGTTTCCTCTGCCAGACGTTTCAACATTTCTGGAGACATGCTTCTCATATCAAGCTTATCGATCAGGAAGTTAAATCTCTCTTGAGGCAACGGTTTAGTAAAGATCTCAGCCAGTTGGTATTCAGTCCGGACAAAGTATAGTTCTACGATTCCATTCGCCACTTGCTCCTTTATGAAATGGTAGCGAATATCGATGTGCTTAGCTCTTGAATGTTGAACATTGTTGCAGTATAAAGCAATCACACTCTTGTTGTCATAGTATAGAGGAATCTTATTGAATTTAAAACCATAGTCTGTTAGTTGTGAACGCATCCATAAGATTTGTGAGCAACATCCAGACAAGGAAATGTATTCAGCCTCTATACTTGAGATAGCAGTGCTCTTTTGCTTCTTTGACGACCGCCTAACAAGTTTGTCACCTAAGAACTGAGCGCTTCCCGATGTACTACGTCTAGTGTCCTGACACCCCACGTGATCGGCATCTCCATAAGCTGTGAGTGACATATCGGTATCCTTCGAGTACCATAGTCCCATGTTAATGGTTCTGTTAAGGTATCAAAAGATCTGTTTCACCGCTTGTAAGTGCTTTTCGGTAGGCTTAGCCTGATACCGGGCACATAAGCAGACAACATAGTTTAGGTCAGGTCTACTGGCTGTAAGATACATTAAGGATCCAATCATGCCACGGTAAAGTGTAGCATCAACTGGTTTCCCCTGTAGATCCTCATCTAGTTTTTTGTTTTCAATCATGGGTGTGTCTACAGAATCAGTAGTATGCAAACAATATTTTTTAACAATTTTAGAAGCATATTTAGATTGGTTTATGAAGATGCCTCTGGAAATTTGAGATATTTGTAATCCTAAAAAGAATGACATTTGCCCCATCATCGACATCTTAAACTTATTGGTCATCTAATTAGCAAACTCATCACACATGGCAGTATTAGTTGATGCAAATATTATATCATCAACATAAATTTGTACCAGTAATATGTCATTTCCAGCATGTCATGTGAAGAGTGTTGGATCAACTGCACCTTTTGATAATTGTTGAGAGATGAGGAAGCTTGACAGCATATCATACCATGCATGTGGTGCTTGTTTTAGACCGTAAAGAGCCTTTTTGAGCTTGTACACATGCGATGGGTTGTCCTGATCAACAAATCCTTTTGGTTGAGAAACATAGACCTCTTCTTTGAGCTCGCCATTCAAGAAAGCCATTTTGACATCCATTTGGTAGATTATCATATTCTTGTGAGCGGCATATGCTACGAAGATACGAATGGCCTCAATTTTAGCAACAGGTGTAAATGATTCTTCGAAACATTGAGCAACTAGTCGAGCCTTATTCTTTAGTACCCCACCAGATTCATCTGTTTTGACTTTATAAATCCATTTGAGTTCGATCAAGAACACGTTATCTGGACATGGCACCAATTCCTGTTAGCCTCAATTTATTGAGTCGAACAAGGAAGCTCGGTCACTCTACGATGGAGCTTCGGTCTCTAATTAGTTAACGTTGTAATAGAATATTATCGGGAATCGGGCTCGATAGTTAATCTAATATTGTATATGTTTCGGGTTTAATCCCAAGCAAAACCCGAGCCCGGGTCCCAAAAAAAAAAAAAGGTGGGGGAAAAAAAAAAAATTAAATAGTCCCGCGCGTCACTTTTAAGGTCGGGGTATATAAGGAACTTTTTCCACATGGAATAAGAAGTTTGTTCCTTTTTCTAAAAATCCCCTTTTCTATCTTCCTCTCATCTCTCTCTACTCTCATCTCTTTTCTCTCTCTAAACACAACTCACCTCCTTTCTCATTTCTAGTTTGATCTGTTTGAATCGTGTTAATGAAGTGTTAAACGGGATCTACACATTGGGTATAAAAAAAGAAAAAAAATAAAAAAAACAAAGCAAAGGTGGATTCGTGTTAATTTGTGTTAGTTAATAAGCTCATAATTCGTGGCTTATTTTTGCTCTAAAACCCCACGGCTCAAAATCATATATTGAGCTCATTTGGTTGGTTAATCGTGTTGTTTTTCATGCTATAAATTGAAGTGATTACGGGATCCTACAATTGGTATCAAAGCTTCAAGGGTGGAGTTGTGTTTGATTCTTGTGGTTGATTAGCAAATTTCGTGGCTTATTTTGGTTCTAAAAGCCCACGGCTCAAAAAGCTTATTTGGGCTTAATTTGTTGGTTAATCTTGTGGTTTTTTCTTGTTAATAATGCTAAAGAAGTTCATGAGTTGCCACTACAAGTGATTAACAAGGCTCAAGTTCGAAATCAAAAAAAAGGGTTCGAATTATTTTATGTTCTTCGTGGAGAGTTGCCTAATTTTAGGAGATCCACAAAGATATACATGTTGTTGTGAGTCTAAACTTCATATGCTATCTATATATTACATGTACTAGCCTTATTTCATGGTTCATAAGCTCATTAGAAGTTAATTTGCATAATTCGTCCTTGGTGTTCACATGGCGGATTGGTGAAGTAGGGGACAAGATCCACAATTTGAGAAAAAAGTCAGCGGCGGTTTGTTGACCAAAGGCGAGTTGTGTTTTATATAATAAATTTTAGGCGGCGAGTTAACAAAGTACACGGCGAGTTAACATAAATACACGGCGGTTTGATTAACTATGTACACGGCGAGTTGCCTATGTAAGCAGCGGTTTGAGTCAAAAATTTGGCAGCGGTTTGAATATTATATTGGCGGCGAGTTGTTCAAGTTGGCAACGGTTTGATAATTAAAAACTGGCAGCGGTTTGCGTGATATTTAGCCGGCGGTTTGATTAGGATTTCAGTGGCGGTTTGGCTTATTTTAAGTGGCGGTTTGGTCATCTCAAGGAGGCGATTTGCTATTATTTTAAGTAATATTTCAAAATAGGCAAATTGGACTTTGGACCTTAATTGACACTTAATCAAACCTAATCAAACATCAATATAAACCGTAAACAAAGGACTTAAACGACTATTCAATCAACAAATAAACCATTAACAACAAACGATCATTCATTCACGGTTTTCTAGTGATTTTGTAAAATCCCGTTAATTCATTTATCGGTTTTAATCATAGACGTGTAAAATCCCGTGAACGTGAATTGCATAAATAACCACAACTTCAATCACATCACATCCACTTAAGATCCAACAAATCTTTTTCACTTCAATTCACGATAAAATGGAAAAGAAAGATACCTTATCTTCGTGTTCGGAATCAGAAGAACAACAAATGCAACTAATTCAAGACAAATCAAAAGAAAGTTGCATGGTATCTTTTCAACGACTTCATTCACACCTCAAGCGTCTTTCAAACAACGACTTAAAAGGAAGTCGAACCGAGAATGGATTCGGACGCGCATTTGCAACACTCTTTGGTCAAGACTTTGAGATTTTTACAGGCACGATGTTCCTAAACATGGATCAACTTCAAAAGCAACTTGATAACAACGAATTTCAAGAGATTGGATCCATGGCTTCTTTTAAAGTTCTCGAGACACAGTTTCAGATGTTCATCAAGTCAAAGATTTATTTGAATGATGATTATATTGTGTAGGTTCCCGATTAACACTTCATACCACGATTCAATCAAGAAACTAGAAAAGAGAAGATTGTTTAGAGAGAGAAAGAGGAGAGAGAGATGAGAGAAAAAAGATATTAGTTATTAGAAAAAAAAGATATGAGATAGATATTTTCTTAGTTAGAAAATATCTATATATATGTACCCCTACACATTTAATGTGACGTGCAGGATACTTAATTAGGACTCGGGCTCGGGTTTTGCTTGGGATTAAACCCGAAACATATACAATATTAGATTAACTATCGAGCCCGATTCCCGATATTATTCTATTACAACATTAACTAATTAAAGACCGAAGCTCCATCGTAGAGTGACCGAGCTTCCTTGTTCGACTCAATAAATTGAGGCTAACAATCTCCCCCGAAGTGAGGTCTTGAACACGGGAACGAGCTTCCTTTATTGACTCAATAAAATTGAGGCTAACAATCTCCCCCGAAGTGAGTTCATTGATGACACTCCTTCATGAGATCAGTGAGATTGCTTTTGTCGTTTAAGCTCGAGTGTTCTTGGTCTTTGTCTTCGTTATCTGTTGTAAACGTGTTCCTTCATGCTTTGCGAACTTGACTTTGAGCCTTTGTCATTGTCTTTATCGTCTTTGCCATCTTGCGATCTTGTGTCTTTGACCAACATGCTCATACTTTTGCATTATCTTGAAAGCTTTAAATCAGAGTTAGCGGAAGTCTTTGTCTTTCAATCTTGAGCTTTCTAGATAGTATGTCTTCGTAGATTGAGCATTTGAATGGGATTGAGGTTGCCGTTACCACCGTTTGACCTGCAGGTTTACGTTAGTGATAAACGAGAAAATTGATTTGAAAATCAATCGACGTGTCACTCGTTAAAGAGTTTTTTGTAGCACATCGAGAGTGTCCTGTTTTTATCAAAATTCATCAACCGTCAATTCATTTACTGGACCAAATCGATATCCAGTTGTCACAAGTTTGATTCATATAGAATCTCACAAGTCACCTACCGCAGTGCTGTTTGATGATGACACTGGAAGGATTTCCATTCGTCATTGTGAATACTAAAGAGTATCACTCTGAATGTTCTGGCAAATATCACAATGATATTGCGTAGGACTCTTGATAACAGCTTGTGAACCTGATGATGTTCAACAAGTGTTTGAAATGGAATGTGTCCTAACGAGATTTTGATTGATCTCTTTGCTCTAGACTCGATTAGTGCATTTTGGTTTTAGTACTCGGAGGCTGGAGCAGTTTGCCACCTATTCAATATCAACAATCTCGGAGTGAGATGTCAATAGATAACGTGTGTATCTCCGTGACAAATGAGACAAGTTTCTGTTGAGAGAAACCCGAATGGCTGGGAAGGGTTGTGCATTGCATCACTGGGTCCATGATGTCGTTTTCAATACCAGCAATCATCTTGTGATTCTGATAGCATATGTATTGACCCGGTTTCTGCCTTAAGTTGTGTGGAGGGCTTCTTTCTTTAGACCCTTTATCCATACATTTCTTTTTAGCCTCAATTTATTGAGTCGAACAAGGAAGTTCGGTCACTCTACGATGGAGCTTCGGTCTTTAATTAGTTAATATCTTGAAACCTTAATAATGAAATCTGGAGCTTCATCCTTTTGAACCTAAGCAACATTAACCCATGTAAATCGAGAGTAATCATCGACAATGACGAGGATGTACTTCTTTCCATTAACACTTGCGACATGCATTAGACCACAAAATCCATGTGCAAAAGATAAAGTTTTTCTTGGTTGGTGTCTTTAGATTTGGGTTTGTGGGGTTTTTTCTTGCTTTTTCCCATTGCAAACGCAGAACACAGATGGTCCTTTTCAAATTTTAGCTTAGGGATACCTCGAACAAGACCGTGTCTAGCTAAATGGTTGATTGCACCAAAGTTCAAATGAGATAGACGTCGATGCCATAGCCAGGACTTAGTCTTTGAGGCCTTTGACAAGAGACATATAGGAGAGGACGCCATCATATCTCTAAGAGATAGAGTATACAGATTGTTTCCTCGAGATCCAGTCAATAGATCAACACCTTCTAGATTACGAATGAAGCAGGTGTGTTGACGAAAAGCAACTTCAAGGTTCAAATCATAGAATTGCCCAACGAAGAATAAGTTGTGTCCAAGTCCTTCCACGTAGTAAACCCTTGAGATCGTAACATTTCTAATATGATAATTACCATATCCCAATATCTTTTCCATGTGATCATTTCCGAATTTTACAGTACCTAAAAATTTATTGACGAAATTGGTGAGCTGAGAGCGATCTCCGTGCAGATCTAGTAGCAGCCCGAAGGTCCCAAAATCTAAAGAATAATCTGGATAACCTGCATTCATCAAGAGAGGAAGATGGAACATCAAAAACTATGGATCCCTAAGATTTACTAGGATCCTTATTGTTAGCAGATTTAGTAATCTTAGATTTACTAACATGAACATTAGTTTTAGATTTCTTAGGTTTCCTTGAGTAAACCAATGTTACTACAGGCTTAGGTGTATTAGATTTTAAAGCAGTTGGTTTCTAAAGGGACACTTCAGTAGTTGTGGTAATCCTAGTTAAAGGGCACACATTTTCTACTATAGTAAAGGTCCGACCAGTTGGTCTCCAAATGTATCCGATATTTGTGAACGCTTTTCCTGTTGGTTTCTAAACTTTTCTCTTTGAACTTTTCTTAACAGATTTAGATTTAGCATGAGCATTCACATCATTGATAAACTCAAGAACACACAAATCATGATTATCAGAAAGCATGCAACCATTACACTTAACACATAGAAGTTCAAAATTCGCATTAAGCTTGGAATGCTGCACATTTTCAGTTCTGTTAGGTTCCACAACACAATTCTTATTTTTCAAACTAGATTTAACTATCCCTAGATGGGGTTCTCCTTATTCTTCTGAGTACTACTTTGGTGTTTTTTGCTGATCTTATCTTTCCTTTGTATTTTCCTGTGAAGGCAGTGAACGCTCGCACAAGTAGAGCGGTTTTACTCCTGTAGAAGACAACATAGGTTTGTTAAAAACTAGGTTTGATGAAGAAGTTGTTTTTGTGTTTATGTTTCCTGAGGATGTGACGGGCTCAGTGAATCTAACTCTTTTATCCTTGTTCTTTGGGGGTCACAGCCACTAATTTGTCATTTAAATTGTTGATGCCAAGGCAGGTTTGTCTGATTATTATAAGCAACTCCTGAATTCGTTTGGTATACTTATAAGCAGAGTCTAAGGAATTATTTAGAGGATTTAGTGATCTTCCTTGTTCAACTACTTCCCTAAGAATCGCAGCTTGTTCCTGAGTGTGCCTAAGGTAGTCAGATATTCAGTCCCTATTGTTCAAAGCCAAACTAGGGCTAATGGATCCACATCATCTTAAGCATTTCGAGCGATGTGTTTTTGGTGAAACAATATCAGCTAAATCTTTTCTCTTAAGTTTCCTTAATTCATTCTTGATAGCTGTAATGACCATAACTTTTTCCTAAAGACTTGCATTTAAATCAGAGATTTCCATAGACTTTTGATTGACTTGATTAATTAAAGCATCACATTATTCTTTTGATTGAATACGTGTTGGTTTGATCGAGTCATAAAGTTGCTTATAGGTCTGTTTCAAATGTTCATTCTCAGCAATAAGCTTTGACACCCTATGATCCAATTCAATATTTATCGTTTCAATCTCTTCTATGTCCTTTTTGATCTTATCCTCATTCATATTTCCACTTAGAGATTTAATTCTCTCTTTCAACTTTTTTATGACCATGTCTTTCTCTTGCGACTGAGCTTTTAATTCATTTAATTCAAAATATTGATCAAAACTTGGAGCACTTTGATTTGAAACAGAGTTGTCTCTTTGAAAAATTTCCTGACTAAGTTGAGTATCAACTTCTAAAGAGATGCAATATTTTTCAAGAGTGGTATAACTTCTGAACAGTTTATTGTAAGTCTTTTTTTCAATGAAATCCTTTTTGTTGAGATGCTTAGTCTCAAGTTTGAGAAACTTTTCACATTCATGCATATTCACATAAGCATTATCCACAGAAGAATTTACAATAATGTTCACTATATCTTTGCTAATGACATGTTTTAAGAGTCGTTTGTTTTAATTTAAAACTTGATTCATTTTAACTTCGAATGTTTTGGACTCTAAACAATGTTGTTCCACAGCCTGTTCCATTTGATGAAAGACGTTTTGGACTTCAGTAAGTTAATCAATTATATATTGATCGAATGTATTGAATATGTCCTTCAGTGCTTTTACAAATGGAATAATTTCATCCCTACAACAATCTTTTGTATGTTCAAACCCCCACGAGCCCTCAGTGATGGTTGTGGTCGTGGTTCTTTCTTTGACAACTAGGTCAAAGCCAACAAGATAGTGTTTAAGTTTCTTCAAACTTGTATTTACCATGCTGACTTTAGGAACCTCAACTTTGGTGGGTGTACAAGAAGGACTAGGATCTAAAGAATTCATAGAATTCTAAGACCAAAAGGCTTTTTCAGCAGATAATTCAGTTTGTGGAACAAATCATTTTTCAAAATCTTGAGAAAGTTAGTTAAGAGAAGCATAATCAACTGGTGTAGTATTAACTTTCTTTTCTAAAACCATTTGGACCTGTTGTTTTAGAAAGCATTTTTGAATGAGGGGTCTGGGCTTCAGAAGCATTAGGGTCACTATCGGAGTCAGGAATCAACAATATGGCACTAAGTGTTCTTAATGACAATACCATTATAAAGCTTGTGTGGTTCCAACTACTGAGCTTTCTCTTCACAACAAACACACACATACAAGGGAAGTGTGGACGAGGGGGAAGAGGGGCGCTAGGGGAGGGAGGTGGGGCTTGGTTAGTGGAATGGTGTATGGAGAAAAACTGTGGTATTGTCAACATAGTGAAAGTTTGTGGCTGATTTGATCTATTTTAATAAATAATATAATCTAGGGGTTGGGTTTGATCTTCTTTACTAAAGCAATTTCTCTAGTCAATGTATCTAGATTCTCTCATTCATTCTTTAAGAATCATTTTTGAAAGAGAGTAACAATTTGCTTAAAAGATTATTTTTCTTTTAAATGTTTCAGAAAGAGTTTGTTTTAAAGGAAGACGATCGAATCTCGACAGACATGTTCCTAAGTGAATCTGCGAAGAACGTAGCTTTACTCTTTAAAACCACATTTTTTCCTCTTTCAAACTTAAACTTGTTCTTTATATCTTTCCATTCCACTCAGAAATAAAGTATAATATGACACTTTAATTGTCCAGATTTATCTTGGTGCAATTAATTACTTGGGTTTTTAGTTGGTTCAATCACAGAAAATATTCAGTGCAAACTTGTTGTTGCAGAAATGAAATTAGAATTCTCTGAACAGCTGCCTGTGTGATTCTTTCCATACCGAAAATAATGAAATGATATTGGCTATCACTGGTTATGTCAGTCTCAGAAATGATTCCATAACACTCGACTGTTCAGAAGACAGCATCGCCTGCACAACTTGATTTATCATGTTGTTATCATAATTGTTTACCTTAGCTAGAGCATCTGAACCATAATGAGATAAATTCGCTTATTGAGAGGGGCAACTTTGGTCAAAGTATTGGTAGTTCATCATAATCGAGGAAGTCATATGCACCTAAGATCATCAGCGAATGATAAGCGGCTTATGGGTAATGACTGTCTGTTGTGGCTGCCCTTATTTGCATACTGAGTGATCTGCCAAACATTGCCTAGCGTCTTGCGAGATTCATGTAGAATTTGACCACAGTTGCTTGAGCTTGTACCAGCAAACGACTTTATCCATAAAGCCAAGAATCATCCCGTTTTCCTTTTAGGTATAGTGCACTGTTAGGGACATGAGTGAGAGGGGTGGGGGGAGGGGGGGGGGTTGTTTGAGGAGTTTGAGGGAGGGTGTGGGGGTGTGGGGGGTGGTAGGGTGGGGGGGGGGCCATGGGTGGGGCCCTTTAAAGTTGTAACAAATAACAGTCCTTTGTGCCCAAAATTGCTTATCCACATGACTCCGAGGGAGTGAGGTCCTAGTGATAACCCACAGCATCAAAAACTTGCCTCCCCTGAACTGGTTGTAAACGTAACCCTCCCATCATTAATGGGTAGTCTTTGTTGCCTAGGGATTGATGAATTGTCTCTCAGCTGGTTAGTAGTAGTCGGATAGCGAGATGGACGGACACATGACATAAATGACATCATGATGTTGTGGACATCAATGGATCGTCACCATTGCTTAAACACTAAAACAATTAGACCCGAGTCTGGTTGGGAAAATTTAGGTTGTTGGTTAACTGAGGGAGCATATTCCAATTAAGGGATGGATGATGATGGAGAATAAACGTGGTGGTGAATTGATGATGATTGATAATCTTTGTATTGATAAGTGATTGGAAAGAGGTGTTGATTGATGATTGAATCAGTATTGTTGAGAACTTAAAAGTGATCCAACTTACTGTGTGGAGATACGGATAAGTAAAACTTGAGTGGTGTGAATTTGAGTTTGAAGTATGAGGTTCTATGATGAGTTGGATAAGTAGCTAGGTCAGCTGATGGGTTGCACCAAAGCAAGCGCGGATCAGAATTACATTCATGCATTAAACGAACTTCATTTGCATGAAATTCATGTTGTCCCAAGTAAGCATGAAGTTGATCAATGTTTGTTGTGTGAAAATCCCTAACCAGTTTGACACCTGTCACAAATTTGCTCCACTCAGGAGGAAGGGTATTCAAAAACTTGGTGTTCACTTGAAATTGTTCCAGTTTCCATATGTGTAGATGTTCATGTCATGAGTGCATTGAAAATCTCAATAGAACCACATAGAGTTTCCCCCTTTCTTATAAGAAACATATCAAATTCATCAATACGTTACACTCTCTTTCCATGTTTTGTCAATGAAAAAGTTCCACGGTGCATGAGAATCTTTGAATTCTTTCCTAAAGTTCCTTGGCAACTTTATGATTGATAACTAATGCATAGACCTCTGCCGGTAAACCTTGAAGAATGATATTTGTTGCCTTAACATCACAATCAGCTTGAATTGCATCTGCAGGAGTCAATTCAGAGTATTTCCTTGGACTAGTCACACCATTTTCCTCAATCGTAGGCCAGATGAGTGGACCATTTTTAACGGATTTAAGGATTATTCATCCATGTTGTCTATTGATCGTGTATAGCTCCATTCTGCTTTTCCAAGAATCGTACATATCCTTTTCCAACATAGGTGGACGATTGTTAGCACCCGAAAGAATCGCTTTGTCAGCAAGAGTCGTCATTGAGAAATTTGTATGTTAAAAGATTACTTGTTTGATCAAACGGTGGTAGAAAGAAATTGTGTTTAATTGAGTTGTCTTTTAAGTGTTTTAATTCTTGAAACTACACGGGATTTTACAATTCTTGACAAAACCGGGAAAACAAGTCAATGTTTCACGGGATTTTACAAGTCAAAGAAATAAACCGTATAATTTTGAAAATTAAAGAGATCGGTTTCAGCCAATATAATGTAGATCAGTTCCAACTAATAATTAGAGTAGTTCGGTTCTAACCAAAAGTAGGTAGATCGGTTTAAACTAAACTTTAGTAGATCGGTTGATACTAAAATTCAGTAGATCGCTTGATACTAAAATTCAGTAGATCGGATACCACGAAAAACCAGTAGTTCAGTTTAAACTAGAAAGTAGTAGTTCGGTTGCCACTAGTCCGAAACCCAAAATTTTAAAACACAAAAGACAAAACCATTTGATGGTTATTGTTTTGCAAAAATTCTTCTACAACTAGTGTTACTAAACATATAGGAACAAGAAAAATGGAAACTTTAAGGTTTTTAAGCCAAAAAATTTAAAATCAAGATTTTGTTCTTTATAAAGTTTTCGAACACAAAGAATGACCAAAAGTGATATTTTCATGATTCCTATAGCATATTCAAACCTATATCCAAGAAATATATAAAATTAGATCAACTTTACCTATGTAAATGATCTTTTAGTGTAAGGAGAAGCTTCGAAACAAAGAAAAAAACAAGAAAAAGCTACGTTTTTTGCAAGAAAACACCACGAATCAAAAGTAAAACAAAAAAAACTAAACACACCACTCCATAGCTCTTGATACCAATTGTTACCCCATAAGATTCTAGCCTAAAACACACGATCCGGAGGTCGAGAAGGATAAAAGAAATAAGTTGCCATATTATTAGATGTGTAGAGAGAAATGAAAGATGTGTGTGTTTCAAGAGAGAGAAAGAAAACATAAGAGAAAATGTATTAAGTGTGTGAAATAATGAACAACCAACACCATCTCCAAGGCATAGAGAGGGTATTTATACAACCCATATGGCCTGCCATGGTTAGCTTGTGGGCTTTCCATGGGCCTTTTGGCCCAATTAGATTACTAACATTACATTGGAATAACTACGGGCTTTGACTAACTATTATTAGAAGTGACCGATACTTTTCGTGTTTCTAACATGTTACGCTATTGTTTTCCATCTGGTTTTTCATGAAATGACCAAAGCCTATAGGGATTGATTGTTATTTCACTCGTCACGATCTTTAGGCGCTGTTTGTTCTGTCTACTTTACAGATTGCAGATATATTTACCAAGCTTCGCTGTGGCCCGTGTTTTCATTTTTTATCTGATAAATTCTTAATGTTTCTGGCTGCAACATTATGAGTTTGAGAAGGAACGAGTTGGAAAGTAACCCGCGCGTTGCAGCGGGGGCTAACATGTTCTCGTGCAACGTATAGAGGAAACATACAGTTGATTCTTTTATTTTACAGAATTGAAGAATAAGCATCATATCTTTTGTTTACACAGAAATGTATTAAAATTAAAGAGTAACCATCATATCTTTTATTTACACCGAAATATATACATCTAGTACAAATATTAGAAACTGAGTTCCATAAATCAAAGAGGCCAAAACTTCCAGTTATGAATAGGTACCAAAATTCCAAGCGAATACCAATAAGACTACAAGAAAACTCATGCTTATGCTCCAAAAATCTACAATTATCCCAACACAGGGGGGGGGTCTGATGCATTTAGGTATATCATAGGACCGTTTATAAAAGTGATATGTTCATGAAGGGAGAACCATTGACACATCCTTCTACAATAACCTTAGTGATGACTCAGTGGCTAAGTTTACCGCCATAGGTTTTGATTGCTTGCTTGCCCTAGATGAGCAAATTTATCCTAGGTTCATCTTTGAGTTTTACAAAACTCTTAAGCTAGAAAGAGACTCCAACAACCATTTCTCAATCCAATTCATTATCAACAATCATCATTTCAACCTCTCCCTTGCTCAATTTGCCGAGCTTACCCATCTCCCTAATCAAGGCATTTGCATCTACTCCGATGCATGAGGTCTTGATGAACTTGAGAAAACCTTAGAGCAAATTGAACCTTACAACTCACGGACTACCTGCTCGTTTGCTGATGGATTTCGCGCACCAATTTATAGATGAAGTAACCGGTTCATGAAAGACTAGGATTAGACAAAGACAGGGAAACACCATCCAAAAATTGCCAAACCTAGTCATTCGAGGGAGGAATCAAAGTGAGATTTGGTATTGTCTTCTACCTTTAATCTTTATGATACTAAGTCATTAGGGAAAACGTCTACGTCCTCCAGAAGGGAAGTATGACCGACACTGCAAGCAGTTATTGCATTGAATGTTGTATTGCCTAGAAAACAGACAACCTTTCAACCTTGCCTACTTCATCATTAGGAGGATGTACTTCTAATAGGTGAGTGAGACGAGACAAAAAGTTCTACCATATACATGATCTTAACCGTCGTCTCATTAAAACCTTAAAAGCAAACAAGCAGCAGGGAGGCTCATTTTGAATGAGACGTTACAAATTGCCCCTAGGAAAATGTCTCCTCGACAGTAAGGCAAAGACAACCCAGAGAAGCCGTCCACCAAAAAGTGAACTAGTATAGAATTTAGGAAAATCTAAGCAGAATTCGCGATTGAGGCACTTCGTCCTCAACCAAGTCACACCGCACAGAAAAATGGAGATTTGCCTAGAGGGGGCACCAACTGTTCCCCAAGGTCATGAAAAGTAGGTGGGGGGCTCCTTAAGGCTGATCCTAACGGGATGGTTCCACGGGGCAAATGAGACAAGAAGGATGCTTAAAAACTTGGGTCGAGCATTGCACAACTCTGCAAGGTTGTTGAAGAAGGGATGTCAGTAAAGGAAGATTTGTTTATGAAACAATTTAGATGTATAATTATCGTATCTCTGAATTATTGACTTGTTTACTTAAATCTGTATGCGATGAGATCTGATTGGAGTCAGCTTTGTGGATATGCTAGAGCATTGGGGAATACTTAATCATGTTAATGGTTATTGGTGTAGTATGTCGATACAGGATGTTTGCATTCAAAATTTGAGCTTTTGGGGGTTTTGGGTGAAAAATGATGTTCTGGTCGTTTTTGTTGAAACCTGCGACCCACGGATCCACCATATGGTAGATCCATATGTTGTTTTGGTGGATCTGTGGCTCACCAGTCCAGGCGCCAAAACGTATTGAAATCTCTTAATGTTTACAGCTTTTACTACTCATTATCTTATAACCCTGCTATTCATGATACTATGTGTGATCTTGAAAATGTCCATATGATTATAGACATGTTCTTCATAGAGCAATGCCAATGGCAACCATTATACCATCCCCTTCAACCACTTTCACCTTATAGACCATCATCCTCAATACTCACCATTTTCTTCACACCCTCTTTCCACATTTCTCTCATACAACATCACAATTCACTCGACCGGATGGACTTAGTTCATATCCAAAACAAATAGATCACACCAAACTTCAAACGAAAAACCGCAAGAATAAAGTGTCAAGTATCCAAACTGTATGTCAATCTCACATCCTCAATACAATTGAGGACAACCAAATCTGAGTGAGATCTCCTTCACTCACCTCCTAGAATAGAAATCTCCTTTTACCCCCTCAAGCTCCCTTCAAAATCCATCTTTAGCAAAAGTCACACGACTATACCTCTGTCAGTCAACACCAAGTGAGTCTCCTACACCAACTCATGTTACACCTCTACCTAAACTTCGTTTTGTCATTCTGATAAAACAAGAACCTCTAGAACATCCTCCACTACAAATATTACCAAATGATCCCTATGCTCAAACCATGGATAATTGGCCACCGAGCCCTTCTAATCTATCTCGCGACCTACCTAGCGTGTTCCCTGATACCGAGCCTGCCCGGATTTTCCAAATCCACTTCTACCTGATTTTGGAACAATTACCATCAACGCCAGAGCCGATTGGTGTTGTTTAACATGTACTAACAACCACATCTCTCCTACACAACAATGCATCTCTACTTGAAAACACTCACCATCCATCACCAAATCTTAGAAATCAAGATTTTCCCAATCCTTCCAAGTCGAAGCATCTTCTGGATTTTGTATCATGTTCTTTTCCTCTAACGCCATGAGCCCTCACCAACCGAACACACATGTTTTGTCAATGTTATGTAGCAGCACCACGAAGGCATGAAAATTACCAAATGCTTCGAAACTCTGATGATCCAACTACATGTTAATCTCATTACATTTTCGACACCATCCTCTGTGTTTCTTCATCACACTCTACCTTACTTTCCCGCATTACTCGATAGCATATCTCTCACCTCACAACACCCTCGGAGTAATGGGAATCAATGACATTTACTCCAAAGATTTTAGGATCTTCACAGTTGTTTTCCTTTTCTAGTCTGTGCAGAGATTAATTAGTAATTGAGCTATATTTAACGTCAACTTTTTATGTTTTCTAAAAAAAATCCTCTCTATACATGGATTAACAATTATTGTCAGTGTTGTTGTGTTGGATGAGATCTGGATGTTTTAGTATGGTGTGCTCATATGTGGTTTGTCATATAAATACTTGCTTGACTAGCTAACTTTGTGTGTTGATAAACGCATCCATAGCTTGAGTTACTTGGGGTGCCAGATTGCCTTCCAGAGCAATGGGGGAGGTAATATCACCACGGGGGAGGCACTTGCATCTAGTCCTTTAATGTTTTTACTTCTGTGCACGTACTTTAACCAATGTCACTTTAGCATAAGTCAAATACAAACTTTGCAAGGACCGCCTCGACAACACTCTTTCTTGCTGTTGAACAAAAAGGGTAGAAGAACATGTAAACACATCTAACTAAATACTTTATTTATAAACTTCTATAAAAGCAATGAGTTTCTCTATATTTTGTCATCACATTCAAATAAGAGAGACAATTGTTAAGTACAAATATTCGCGGCAGGCAAAAAAAAAACTGCTATTTATATAGTACAATGGATCTTCAAGTTTTGATAAAAACATAATATAGATTCATACTACGTAAAGTCGTTTTACGTAAACAAGGGAGTATTAGTGATCGAAAGTTTTACTTCACGAGAGACAAATCACTTAAAGGTATAATATGACATTATTAAACATCGTTAGATGAGCAATAGAAAAATTATATCATGTGCATAACCGCTATTTCGAAAATCAATGATCTAAGTCTTCTTAACTCACATGATTAATTACTTCTAAGCTAGTAATATTAATACACATGTAAGACAAAATAAGCATTAACCACCATAAGTGGAGAAACATCTTTCTAAATCTTCCCAATATCTAACAGCAATCTTCCTTCTATTGATGTGATATAGAAATATTTAGTTTCCTAGACAAGAATTCTAATAAACTAGATTTTATCTTAATGTATCTGAAACCATCTATATTTTATAGATCTTTGGGGCTAATCATAAAATGACAAATAGTTGTCCCATGCGCCACACCAACTATATCCACTCAAATTACATATGACGTTGTTATTCCAACTATATAGGGTGTTCTGGTATTCTTTGGGGGTGTTATGGAGGTGTCTGCTTATGGGGGGGCATCAGCTGGTTCTTTTTGGGGTTATGGTTTTTGTGTTTTTTTGGAGTTTGGTGTCTGTGATCGTCTTTGTTATTTTGGTCTATTTAGGTGTTTAGTATTTACTAGAGGTGGTGGGAGTGTGGTTGGGGGGGGACGTGTTATGGGGAGGTGGGGGGTTTTTAGATTGGGGGGTGTTTGTGAGGAGGTCATTTGTGGTGGTTATTTGTAGCTTTAGAGTGAGCGGTCTTGGACAAATATTTTTCATCATAAATGCTGTATCTTTTATATAATCTTGACTCATTATACTTGTACCATTAATCGCATTATAAGTGATCAACGCATTCCCACTCTTATATTCTGAAGATTATCACTCAAGAAGACGACAAGCTTTTCAATTTAAATAGTTTGTACTAGTGAGACCTCATCACAATGTGATAAACATTCATCTTAGTATATCTTGTGGATTCTGTGTGTTGTGAGTATCATATGTGTATGATAGATTAGTATATTTAGTATCCTCATCAATATTACATAAGTGTGATAGATTGGTTTCTAGTCTTCGTAAGTAAGACTCCTGATGTAAATTTAACTTCGAGTACCATAAAAAGTGATAATGCGACGTGAACGATTTTTTCTCCGCCTAAAAATGAGCTTTGTTGACATAGGTGAAGGATGAACTCTCAAGGTTTGGGTGCTTGGGGAGTGGAGTAGGCGAAGAGGATCTTACGTATGCTCTGAACCACGTATAAATCATTGTGTCATCGGTTTTGATTATTGTTGTTCATATTGTCTTTCTATCCTGTTCATGATTTCGGTTTGATTTAGCATTATTTACTACATTTTCATCTGATATCATATACACTTGTTTATATATCTCACTTGAGTTTACTCATAACAGTCTCGATATCTTGCTAAGAATTAATATATAAACTTGTAAAAATCTTTCAATCCGGCTCTTCTAGGTTTTTCTGGACAATTAGTATCGAGAGTCAGGTTCCCCAAGATCTTTAGGGTGAATGTATCATTAAAAGCTAGACTCGGATCTAGTGGATTCTGATAAAGATAACTAGAAGGGGCAACTATGCAATAGACCACCTCTTGTGAGCATAGAGTGAATCATTTTATCTATTGGAAAAATAATTTGGAGAACTTATGATGAAACGCAAACAGCATTTAGGATCTGTTGGCATAGTTATCTTAAATGGTGATGTTTCCATCGAGGTTTGCCAAAAATAAAGTTACCCAATTTTGAGGTTGTTTCCGATTGAAGAACTATTGTTTGGTTTGGGTTTGTGTGGTTTGTTTTTTTTTTTTTAGGTTTTTTTTTTATAATTAGCATAGTTTGTAGGGGAAGGATGGTTGTGGTGATAATATTTGCATATGATGGCACAATTTAAATAAGGCTAATAAATTTAACTCTAAAAAACTCAAGGCAGAAGCATTAAAGGGCTCCCATGGGCCTTCAAATAACTACTGATGTACTTAAATCAGCTTAACCAAAGAAGGGGGGCCGACTATACTTAAAAAATAACTTTGCTAAAAATAATGAAGCTAAAATGGTTCTTTATAATGCTTTACCTAAAAAGGAATACGAAAGAATTTTTATGTGTAAAATGGCTAAAGATATTTGGCAATCGTTGTTAATCACACATCAAGGTAATAGCCAAGTAAAGGATAATAAAATTGATCTTTCTGCTCAACAAAATGAACAAATTTGCTATCCTTGAAGAAGAATATATTGATAGCGGTTATTGCTAGATTTAAAACTATTCTTACTGAGTCTTAAAGCTCTTTAAGAAGGTTTGTCTACAAGAACTATTTAGGAATTTCTTAGGCTCTACATCCCTAAATAGAATAGCACAGTCACAACGAATGTAGAATCGAAAGGATTTTGTCATCACTACTCTAGACAGCTTATCGGGCAATCTAAAAGTACATGACTAGTCATGGGAAAAGATTTCGAAATTCTAAAGCAAAAAGGAAAAGAAATAAATCCGTCGCCTGTGAAAGCTAAGAAAGAGTTCTAGAGATGGATGAAACATCGCAACCGAAGCGATACAAGAATATGTTATGGCCGTAAGGAACTTTAAAAAGTTCTTTAGAAGAAAGGGTAAATTTGTTAGGCAACCAAGAGAAGAAAATAAGTCATTCCGACAAAGGGATGAGAAGAAAGGAAAGAGTGACTAAAAATGTTTTAGATGCGGTGATCCAAATCATCTCATTGGTGATTGTCCAAAACCATCTCGCAACAAAGATCAAAAGGCCTTCATTGAAGGTTCTTGGAGCGATAGCGAAAATGACGTCGAAGACAAAACTAACAACAAAACTTGTCTCACGGCTCAATCGTCAAACAAGGTAACTCTTAACTCTTCTTGTTATAGTGATAACGCATCTTCTCTTGATAATGATAGTATGCAAATAGAATACGATAGCTTATGTGAAATTAGCTTAAAAATCATTAACAAGAATGAAATTTTAAAAACTAAAAGAGATCTTTTAGAAAAAGAAATTTTAGAATTGAACGAGAAAATTAAGAAACTTGAGAGAAATAAAGAAATTGAGATTGCGTGTAAGTCATGTGAAGAACTTAAACTGGAAAACGCCAAACTTAAGAAAACTCAAGTTAAATTTGTTAAATTTGATAAAAGCGCTAATTCACTAAGAGAAATGTTAAACAATCAAAAGTCACCTAGTTGCAAAATAGGTCTAGGATTTGATAGCGGTAAAGCGTCAATAAGCGGAACTAAAACCATGAGTTTCGTTAGATCGTCCGCTGAAAAAGCGATGGACGGATCCATCATAAAGGTGCACGGATCCACCTTACCTGGATCCGTGAGTCGCACCTATGGCGAAAAAGGGACTAAACACGTTTTTAGTCCACCTATGTCTTCTAGATCGGATTTTGTTATTACTAGGAAGAAACTAATACTAATTAGCCTAGATGAAGGTCCGTGAGTCCCGATACTAGTCTCTGTGGGGTGTCAAAAGCCTGGTCACTTAGCCGCAAGGTTGGGATGTGCCGAGACGAAAGTCGCTACATGGGATGATCTCGCCTTCAAACTCATTATTCTCGGGTGGAACGTGAAGCATAGAATTTTGCAAAACGTTGATCCATGGTTGAAATTCAAAATGGCACATTCACCTAAGATATAATAATTGTCGGGAGTGAAAAGTTCACAAGTTGCAAATATGAGTAGTGTTAGTATCTTAACTGATATTTAAAGGTGATTTCGTTTTAATCTTGGTTTGGGACAAGTGAAAAGTCGGGAACGATGAATTTATCTTTCTTGTGCATTTTAGGATTGAAATGCATCTTGTTCTATGGTCCCTAACGGTTATGAAAATAAAAAAAGTCAAATATGTTAAGGGAAAATGCAAAAATATGTGTAGGAATAAGTGTATATCTTTAAGAAAGGTAAAAACGGGGCTTTTCGAAGCTATTGATTCTTTAATTTCCCTTGATGAACACTTAGCTACTTTTCGAGGTAATTAGTCGAGGGGGGTTGAGATTCTTAGTTTTCTAAGTACTTACTTATAGCATTGCGTGAGGACACTGCAATATCTTAGTATGGGAGATTTTGGTATGTGTTTAATTACACATACCTTTGACCACTAAAAACGGACTTAAATGACCAAAAAGGTACCAAAAATACATTGTATTTGTATGTTTTGCATTTGTATTGTGTAGAAAACGGATATCCAAGAAAAGGACAAAATCAAAGCCAAAACGATAAAACCGAGCACGAGAACGAAAAGACCGTGAGAAGTCAAAAAGACAAAGTCAAAGTCAACAAAAAAAGTCAAAGTCAACCCCGAGAAGTGGCAATGGAAAAAGCATCAAAAATCGAACCCGAAAACCTAAATTGTCAAAAGTGGGCCCACCCATACCCACCTAGTGGGCCCGGGTCAGCCCACTTATATGTTACAAAGTTTATAAGCCTTAAGCCATTTATAAGCCCAAGTCCCTCTTTTATGCATACCCGGCCCAACAAACAAGCCCAACAACCCTTATAACTCCCGTTAACCCCACCCCTTTTTATCCATTAACACCGTTAGTCCTTAAATGGACTAACAGTGCAAACCATCTGCAAACCTCAAGGACCAAACTTGCAAAGAACAAGGACGATGGATGCAATGCAACTATACACATTGAGGGACTAAAATTGCCAATCCACAAAACATTCACCCTGCAAATCAAACCACTGTACATCCCTTCTACTACCCGCCAAAATGCTCCAAACACTGTTCCCCTTTCTTCTCCCCTATGTCGACCAACCCCTATACACACCTTATCCCTCCTCACATGGGCTTATTGCCACTTTGGCAATCCCCTAACCCCCTATTCGTCCAAAGAACAAGACAAGAAATGAAGGGCTAAGATCAAGTGACTTGGACACTACTCATTTTGGATGGCCAAGATTGCTCTTTGAAGGCTCTCACACAACAAACACACCCGCAGGAGCTCTCACAAAGAAAGCACAAGGCCTAGAACCTTCATTGGCTTAGTATAAATAGAGCTCATTTGTAAGCCCTTGGGGCAGTTAGTTTTTACTTAGTTTTTTTACCTAGTTCAATTTTCAGCTTATAATTTAAGTCTTTTTAGCTTATTGTATTGTTTTCTTAAAAGCCTTGTACTGATTTGAAGTTTAATGAAAGATTGAAGTTTTTATGTTTTATCCCGTTTTTAAGTTAAAGTGTTTGATGATTTAAAACTGTTTTATAAGCTCACAAAAGCTCTTTTTATAACATTCTTAAGCTGTTTACTTAAGTCTTACAAAACTCTTTCATAGTTTGTAAGGTTTAAGCTTATTTTACCAAAAATCACTCAAAAAGCTCAAATGGAAGATAAGCCAAAAAGGGAAGGGCTTATTGTTGTCACTAGCTTATCTTTGATAAGCTAGAGCTTGTAGATAAGCTCTTTTGAGCTCATTTGCCCTGTTTAAGCAAGGGCTTTGTAAGTTTTCATTTTTCCATTTTTATCTTATTTACTATTCAACTACTTATTTGTGCTTATTGCTTGCTTATCTTTGCTTATTTATGTTTGCTTATGATGTTTAGTGTTTATCTTGCTTAGTTTGTAGTTTAAAAGTTATTTGTGCAAGTTTACTTAAAAAAACTGTCTTAAATAGCTTATTTAGTTGCATAATCTGTTTTAGCTTATTCTAGTGCTTAATTCTTGTTGAAATATGCTTAATATTATTTAATATGCTTGTTAGATATCTGGTCTTAAGGGTTTGTTCATAAAAAATTTAAGTTTTCAAGTTAGAAAAGGCATTTTAAGTGTTTAAATGGGTGTTTGGTTTTTTTTGGGTAAAGGGTTACCCCGGTAAAGTATATTAAAACCGAAAAAAGTTAAGAACAAATGGAATGTGGCTGAAGTACCACATTAACCTCAAGCTAAACAGCTTGATAAACACCTAAAACTAGAGCTTATGACATGCCATAAACTCTTACAACTCTAGAAACAACTAATTGCAACTAGAACACATAACACAACTAAACAAGCTAACCAGCAGCAGCCGTGAAAGATGAACTTCCACCAGCTTTTGTGTTTTGAATTAAGTTAGCCGATTCATCATACACATTTTCCACTTCTTCTTCATCTTCTTCTTCTTCTTCATTTAAGGCAGAAAAAGAATTAGACATGGAGAGATTATCTTTCTTAGATGAATTACCAGTCATCTTCAACATAGGTGTCGATTGAGATGTATAACCCACATAAGTAGTTCCCTTCATTGGTGCACTTGTAGTCGCTTTAGGCTCATATCTAACATTATGTTTAACCGAAGGACCAGTAAACTGACCGCCATTAGTAGACTTGGACTTACCTTTCCTCTTCTTCTTTTTACCCACCGTTTGGAAACCATCATTAGTCTTCTCAGCATTAGGGGTAACAACATTAGAAGTAGCAACAATAGGAGGACTCACCACTTTTTTAGGGCAATAGTCATGAACATGACCAAAAATCTTACATGTATCACATCTGGGCGGCCTCCATTCATACTCAACACGGATGGTTTCTTTGGTAAAATCATCCTCAGAAAGAGATGGAATACCAATAGTAACAACATCCACGAGATCAGTCTCTGAATTTACCTCAATTAAGCGCCGAGCAAAACTACTCCTACCCCACGAATCATTAGACATGGAGCTTGTGTATGAATCAAGCATAACAGGTTTACCAATGAACATAGCAATTAGACTAATACCATCCTCTTCAAAAACTTGAATAGGAACATCATGCAATTTAACCCATATCGGAATACGAGTCAATTCTTCTTTGAGAAATCTAGTATCCATCGACCATTTCTTGAGAATGATCGGAGATTTACGAATCAACCAAGGACCACCCTCTAGAACAGCCTCTAAACCAGCCCGAGAATCAAATTTAAAGAAAAATAAGCATTTGGAATTCATCATAATCCTTTTCAGCCCATGTTTCGCCCAGTTATTCCTAGCATAATATTCAACAACCAGAAACGCCATTCTCTTTCCAATAAAGTAGCCATATAGAGTGTGTTCAAAGCGAGTACTAACCTTTTCAACAACTTTACGAGGAATAGAGATGTTAACACCATCAAATACGGGATCAGCCACCAAGGTACGAAAGTTGGAATTAACATTTGGTTGATCCTTTGCACTTCCACCCGCAACTCCAGCATAGGATGTTGACTTATTGATGTCCACAGACTGAACGATAGGGTCACTAGGTATTGTGGATTCATCAACATTAAGATTAATTGAATCATCAGCATACGAAACCTTACAAGGGATAACATCAGCATTATTACGATCAACCTTAATTGAATTACATATAGAACCTAATGCTTCCAAGGTTTCCATACGATCTTCATTAGTCAACTCAGATAATAACTCATCATGTTTACCAGCATCAATATCATTAATTAACTTTTGCAAGTCACCCACAGTAGTTAATGGAACTCCAAAAGTGGCAGCAACATCAATACTATACAGTTCTCGGGGCACGTTAATAATAGTAGACGGAGAAACCAAAGAAGAAGATGTACTCACCTTTGGACTACTTCTAAGCTGCATACCAACCCTAGCAGCACCATCTCCAAACTGATATATTTACTAAGCCTTTAAAATGTGAAGTATTTAATTATTTAAGATTAGGATTAGGAATGATGAAACTAATCATGGATAATGATTCTCCATCATCTCAAAAATAATTGTAAGCGGAAATTTGATGTAGTAATTAATCATTATTCAAAAGATGTTAATTCGCATTACAAATTCCAATTACAAAACTTCTAATCGTGAACATAATCGAGATTAAAATTTTATTAGATTACGAAATAGTTGAAAAAGACGAAAAGAACAATCATCGAATTGCAACTCACACTTGTGTTGACGATGTTTTGTTGAGTCTAAATGTTCATAAATGATTGTGTTATTAGTAATTGTCAAACTTATGCTAAAAGGTAACACACTCCTAGTAGGATCGACTACGTTGGAATTCCATCGGGAAATTCTCGACAAGTTGCACGGTTCACTCAAAACTTGGACGTAGATTCCGAAAATTATATCACATACCCCTAATAGTATGTATAACACATTCCAATTGCCAAAACACAACACCGTATCTCAATTTGCTAAAAAATCAACTCTGTCCGTTTTTATGGACACTTGTGGATCACAGATCCACCATACAGAGATCCATATGTGGTTTAGGTGGATCCGTGCATCACAGATCGCGAGTAAATAACTAATTTTAAACAAATTAGGACCACAACAAGTATTAAACAAACATACCCACAAACTCAAATACTAAAACCCTCAAACCAACATAACTTAAATCGGAAATTGGAGCAATTAATCTACAAGATCATCAACAAATCACTAATCTATAACAACTATTGTAAGTGATTTCATCTTATTTTCTATTTAGTCACATATCTAGGGTTTTGATTTTGATCAAATCACATAATTTAGGGCTTTCAATTTTTCTTGCTATTTTCGTGCAATTTGAACTATGATATAACAATGTATAACTACAATAATACTCAAAAAGCATAATTGAAGCGATTCGCCAAAAATCAATTTTCAACAAAAACCCTAAGTTATAATTTTTCACTTCTAGGAACTTTTCAAAACAAGGTTTGTTTAAATACATTGTTAATACAACACAAAAACTTTTTCTTCATGCATTAAGACTCTTGAATGAATATACGAGGTGCTTAACTCATACGAATTTTTCGTTCCATTCATCTTGAGCAATATCAAACATAGGTTGTGCATTAAGGTTTGCTTATTACTAATACTATCACTAATTTTCTTTTATTTGAGTCAAGCAAACCGCACACCCACATCAATTCCATATAAACATACTTACATTGTATTTTTCACTTATCGAGTCATTATTATAATTTCTCATTGAAATCACTATACATCACGTAGGTACCAAAATGCCATGCGAATACCAACAAGACTACAAGAAAACCCGCATTTATGCTCCAAAAATCTACAATGATCCCAACATGCCTGAATCACTTGGGGATATCTATAGGACTTTAGAGAGTAGATATGTTCATGAAGGGAGAACCATTGATCCATCTTTCTACAATGACCTTAGTGATGACTCAGTGGCCAAGTTTACTGGCATAGGTTTTGATTGCTTGCTATCTCTAGATGAGCAAATTTGTCCTAGGTTTATCTTTGAGTTTTATAAAACTCTTAAGCTAGAAAGAGACTCCAACAACCATTTCTCAATCCAATTTGTTATCAACAATCATCATTTCAAGCTCTCCCTTGATCAATTTGCCAAGCTTAACTATCTCCCTAATCAAGGAATTTGTATCTACTCTGATGCATGGGGTCTTGATGAACTTGAGAAAACCCTAGAGAAAATTGAACCTTACAACTCACGTCTTCCTATTTTTGATGATATCCGAAACCTAATCCATAGAAGAACCGTTCATGAAAAGATAGACAAAGAGGGAAACACCATCCATAAATTGCCAAACTAAATCAAAACAAATGAGCTCTTTGTTCACCTTAGGCCTTGTGAACTAGTCATTAGGGAAAACGTCTATTCCGCAATAGGAAATAGAGACCACACTCAAGCAGTCATTGCTTTGATGTTGTATTGCCTAGAAAATAGTCAACCCTTCAACCTTGCCTACTTCATCATTAGGAGGACGTACTTCTTTAGGTATAGACGAGACAAAGTTCTAGCATATGGCATGATATTGACTCCTCTCTTTAAGAACCTCAAAGCAAACATGGCACAAGGCTCATTTGATGAACGTTACAAACTTGTCCCTAGGAAAATGTCCTCACTTAAGGCAAAACAACCTAAAAGACCTCCACCTAAAAGAACTAGGAATGTAGGAAAGTCTAAACGCACCCAATTATCCACCTCATCTTTAACCGAATCACCACCTTCGGATAATGAAGACTTTCCTAGTACTAAGCTTTCACCTAGGTTTTATCATAAGGCTCTTAAGGATGATCCGAACAAGTACAAGGAACAAAGGGAGACAAGATGAATGTTTAAAAACTTGGATAGAGCATTGCACAACTTTGTAAGGATGTTGAAGAAAGGATGTCGTTGAAAAAAGACTTGTTTGTGAAACATTTTAAGTGTTTTATTAATGTTTCTTTGGATTATTAACTTGTTTACTTGAATTTGCATGTGTACACTAGATAGTGAAACTACGTACTCTCCTTATTATGCTATGCCTTATGAATATCTAATCATATCGATGTTATTTGGTAGATGATAATGATGCTTGCATGATAATTTGTTTTATGCTTAGGGTGCAAATTGATGTTCTGGTCGTTTTTGTTGAAGTTTTTGACCCATGGATCCACCATATGGTAGATCCGTATGTTGTTTTTGTAGATCCGTGGCTCACTAGTCCAGGCGCCAAAATTCAAAATTTCTTCATTTTTAACTATTTTTACTTTAGCTTATAACCATGCTATATGATACTATGTGAGATCTTAAACCTTAGGATATAACATGTTCTTCATATAATCCAAGAACCATTATACAATTCATATCACCACTTTCTCCTTAAAATCATCACCCTCAAACACTATTCTCTTCACATTTTCTCCACATTTCTCATATACAACCTTGCTAGTTCATAACCATGCCTATTTCATCCAAAACAAATTCACCAAACTTCAAAAGAAAAACCGCAAGAATGAGTGTCAAGTATCCAAACTATGTCAATCTCACATCCTTAAGTGAGGAACAACCAAATGAGAGAACTCCTTCACCACCTCCTAGAAAGAAATCCCTATCACCACCTCAAGCTCCATCAAAATCCATCTCTAGTAAAAGTACACACTACACCTCTTCATCATCTCCAAGTGAGTCTTTGACACCAACTCATGTTGCACCACCACCTAAACTTTGTTTTGTCATTCTAATAAAACTAGAACCTTAAGAACTTTCTCTACCTCAAATTTCACCAAATGATCCTTTAACACCCCCAAATTTCATAAGCAAAAGAACCAACCGTTTGGATGTTAAGTCATAGCACAACAACATAAGAATATAAAGAACGACTCTAAAAGAGACGTTTAATTAACCAAGTTCCATTCTTAATAAGATTAGAGTTTAAAAGGTAGGTCCACAAAATCAAGACCACACGATATTACAACATAAGTTTTGTTTTTTTAAAACCATGAGACAAAGTAAACAAAGATGAATGGAACCAAAAAAACATGTTTAGTTAAACACAACGCGCTAAACTTCCTTTGCCGCTCCAAGCCATCAATCCTGATTACCTGAGATAAACATGCTAAAAACGTCAACAAAACGTTGAGTGAAATCCATAGAGTTTATAAGATTTAAGATTAGAACACAAGTAGTTATATCATCAAAAACTTGTGGATCAAACAAGTTTATAAATACTAATGCATTAAGCTTATGCCACTGAAACGTTAACCAGCATACTTAATTATGTTATCAATGCCCCACAACTAGGTAATATTGCAATATACCTAAAGAAAATCTCAATACAAAAGGTCCTTTTAGGGGTGATCGCGCCATGGATGTCACAACCCCAGAAAGGGCAGTCACGGCCCAATAGATCTACTTAATGTACTAGCGCTTACCCATCATAGGTAATTAACAGTGCATGAAATTAGAGGCCTTTTTGCAATAGGTACCTATGCAATTAGTTCACAATTGGGTCGGTTCACAATCGGGTCCAGCATACTGATTCGTTGATGGTATATATATAAAATACTACTAGGCAAATCCAAACTCTTCACCCTTGACCAAGGTAAAAAGTCAAGACCTACTTAGAAATAAAATATATAAGAATCAAATCAATAATAAAAAGATTCCGGAAGAGATATTCCCGGGTCGTATGTCCCAACGAGGCTGCAATTGAAATTTATCCTGGTTTGATGAGAAATTGAATGATGGAGAATATATGATGGAAACACTGATATAATTACAACTAAAATTAATTAAATAAAACCTAATTTAATCTACGGGAAACAAGTATAGGAAATGGGGATCTTAAAAACTACGGGATACAAAATTAGTTATAAGGAAATCCTAAAATTAAATTTATACTAAAATACGGGGAACAGAATCAGGTATCGGGAATAAATAAAGTTAATGATCAAAGAAAAATATTATCATCTGAATAATCTATTCTAGTCAAGATGATTTAATTAAGTTAACACATGATTAATTATAAGCTAGTTATATTAATCATGTAAGACAAAATAAGATTAACCATAAACAATCTTTCCAAATCTTTCCAAATCTATAAAATCTTTCCTTATTCATGATAAGAAATATTTTCTTCTAGAAGAATATATTAAACAAGTTTTAATAAGTACAAAACAATATTTTGTATAGATTTAGGGTTAATCACAAAATGACAAATGCTGTCCCAGCTCCATCCACAAATCCACCAAATACACTGGACGGATCCAGGGTATAGGAGATCCGTGAGTCGCACGTATCACTCCCCTGGGACAGATTTGAATCTCAAAAGATTGCCTATAAATACCAACCTCAATCTTTCATTTTACACAACTCTTGACAAATATTTTCTCACACATATTTTATCTTTTATATATTCTTTTATCATTATACTTGTTACATAATCCATTACAAGTGATCAATTCATTCCACTCTTTAATGAAGAACACTCAAGAAGACGTCAAGCTTCAACTGTTAATAGTTTAGTTGTGTCATCACGTTTGTGATAATCATTCATCTTGTATATCTTGTGTTGTGTGTATCATATGTGTATGATAGGTTAGTATTTAGGCCATAAAATACATAGTGTGTTAGATTGGTTCTATCTTGAAGTAGAACTCGGTATTTAGCTTAGTATCGGAAAAAGTGTAAGCGACGTGTACGGTTTTCTCCGCCTAAAGGGAGTTTGTTGACATAGTGAAGATAACTCTTAAGTTGGGTACTTGGGGAGTGGAGTAGGGCAAAGAGGAGCTTCGTAGCCGAACCACTATAAATCATTGTGTCATTGGTTTGATCTTTCTTATCTTTACATGTTCATATTTCGTAGATTGTTTATTTACTTATTGCATCGCTATCATTTACAATTTTGTATATCTCTTGAGTTTACATAAGTCGACAATCTAAGTTTTAATTTTAAAACAGTAAAAACTATTTAACCCCCTTCTAGTTTTTATACGAACCATATTAGGCGAGTCCAGGGACACTAAAAAACAAATGATCGATTGATTCGACACAAGATTGGCATATCTGGCATGTAGGACTAGGTGAGCAATTCCTGTTGAAAAGATTATCCAATATGGCAACAGAATTAGAGATAGCTTTCCATAAAAAGAGTTTAAATTTTGGCTGCGTTGGGATATTCCACAATTTTGTCCAGAACTTTAAAGACTGATTGAAGCTCGATTGTACCCCTAAATATCCGTTTTTCTCCATAAAAGAGCTTGTTTATAACATGATTTAACTGTGTACTGTCCCTTAGATTCAAAGTGCCACACAAACTTATCAGGAGAACCACTTTGGGATATAGGAATTTTCATAAAAGAATCAGCTTCTGTGTTTGAGACATGCTTATACAACTTTCTAATATCCCATTTACCATTTTGGATGAAATCCGCTACTTTGCTTGAATTTGAAAATAGGCCAATAGGAGAACAAACGTAAAATTCTTCGTTATTAGGAACCCATTTTTGAGTCCAAAAAGATATGTGATTCCCGTTACCCACCTGCCATCTAACACCCTGCAGTAGCAGGTCCCGACCATGGAGCAAACTAGACCAAAGCCACGATGGTCGAGAACCACGCTTTGCTACAAGAAAATTAAAGTTCGGGTAATAAAGACCTTTTAGAATTTTTCCCCAAAACGCACATGGGTTCATAAGAAGTCTCCAACCTTGCTTTGCGAGAAGAGCTATGTTAAAAGCTTCTAAATCACGAAAACCGAAACCCCCGTCAGCTTTAGGCTCTGATAGCTTCTCCCAGTTTTTCCAGTGTATATGTCAAGCATGTGGATCACCGCCCCAGAAAAAGCGATGAACATATACCATCAGTTTATTTAGAAAGCCTTTAGGAAGAAGATAGCATTACATGGCGCAAACAGGAATGGCTTGAATAACAGACTTGATTAGAACTTCACGTCCTGCCTGAGAAATAAGTTTTTGCTTCCAGCCTTGCATTTTTTGAAGAACTTTCTCAAGTAAGAATCCAAAAGATATCACTTTTATTTCGGCCATAAACAGATGGAAGGCCTAAGTATTTATCTTTGGGCCCCATTTTCTTTACTTGAAGAAATGAACAGAGATCATTTTGAAGCCCAGAAGGAGTATTAGGAGAGAAAAAGGCTGAAGACTTTTGAAAATTCACATTTTGACCAGACGCGTGAGAATATGCATCAAGGATACTTACAAGAGATTCACACTCAGCTTGAGATGCTTTGCAAAAGAAAATAGAGTCGTCAGCAAAAAATATGTGTGAAATAACAGGACAAGTACGAGCCATTTTAATACCCGGATAAGACCCGAATTCCATTGCCTTTGTAAGCTGACGTGAGAGCACATCTGCAACAATGATAAATAGATAAGGAGATATCGGGTCACCTTGACGAAGCCCCCTTTGAGGTTTAACAACGCCAACAGACTCGCCATTCACCATGAATTGTAAATCATAAGACATAAGACGTGTTTGAATCCAGTTACACCAAACTTCGCCAAATCCTAATTTTCGAAGAGTAGCTAAAAGAAAATCACATTCCACTCTATAAAATGCTTTACTTAAGTCGAATTTTAAAGCCATTAGATTTTGGGTCCCTAGCAACCACCATACAATCTTGAATTTGACGACCAGGAATGAAGGCTGATTTTTGTGGCGAAATAATCTTGTTCATGAACGGTTTCAATCGGTTAGACAAAATCTTTGATATAATTTTGTATACAAAGTTGCAAAGACTTATTAGGCGAAACTGATTAAGTGTCTCAGGATCAGGAATCTTAGGAATAAAAACGACCAAAGTTTTATTTAAAGATGGCAACATAACTCCGGTTTCAAAGAAGTATCGGATTGCAATGCAAACGGAATCTCCCGCTATGTGCCAATATTTTTGATAACAAATACCTGAGAACCCATCTTCACCAGGGGCTTTTAGGGAACCAAGTTTCTTTGTAGCTCTGTAGATTTCGTCATTTGTAACCAGAGCTTACAAAATGTCATTCATTTCATCAGAGACAAATGGATTCAACACATCAATAACTTCCTGAAAGTCACGTGAACCACTGGTTTTAAAAATTGATTCAAAATGATCACGGACAAGAGATTTAATTTGCAACGGGGTCATATACCCAATCTCCTTGAGCATTTTTCAAACCTAAAATATTATTCTTTTGATGACGATAAATAGCCGATAGATGAAAGAACTTTGAATTATATTAAAAAAAACTATCCTCCATAATTTAACCAGTTATTACCGTGCTAGAACCATTGTTTGGCCAAAACATTTCCTTCCCTCGCGAAGCCATGTAGCCTCTAGATCTGAAGCAAAAACTGTTGTTGAAAATGTGAAAATATTCCTTCCCACGTTTGTGGAGGCCTTTGCTCGCTGTCTCGATTTTCACGAGTTGATATCGAATCAACTGTTTTTTTTTTTTTATTGATTATTACCAAAACCTCTCTTGCTCCAATGCTTGAGTTTGTTCGCACAACATGATAGATTTTGCCTCAGGTTGACAAGCTTGTTTTCAATTGATGAATCTGGTCACGCCTGAAGAATAATACCTTCGCATTCATCATGAGTAGTCCACAATGACTCAAAGCCAAAGGTTGGGCATTTCTTACTTCTTTGTGGATGCGAGGAATAAATGAGAGGCGCGTGGTCACTACCAATGAGAGGTTTATGAAGCAGCATATGAAAATGACATAACTTACACAACTCTATGTTACCAAAATCACGATCTATACGCTCTCGAATATTGGCCTCTCCGCTTCGCTTGTTGGTCCACGTGTATTTTAAGTCTGAAAAAGGAATTTCAATTATACCTGCAGAAGCTACAAAATCATGAAATTCCTTAATTTGATGCCAATTCATAGGAGAGCCCCCCACTTTATCATTAAAGGATCCAATCAAATTAAAATGTCCAACAACGAGACATGGACCATTAGAAGAAGATTGTGTAATGATAGAGTTCCAAACATATGACCTCGCTGTAGGATCGTGTGGGGCATAAACAAAGCACATAGACCCTCAAGATGTATTAGAACGTTGCTCCCTACTAAATGACACACCTTCTGCAATAATTAGGTTTTTATTACCACTAGCTATGGTAAGATTAGTTGTAGAATTCCACCAAAGTGCTAAGCCGCCAGCAAGACCAACTGGTTCTACATAGTAAGCCTCATTATATTTTAGAGATCGACGGGTCCTTTCCAAAATTTGTTTTTTGTTCTTGGTTTCCATAAGAAATATTACATTCGGACGATGAGAACAATGAAGCTCTCTTAAGTTCGAAACTGTCAAGGATCGCCCAATTCCTTAATAGTTCCATGAAAGGACTAACATTTTCCCTATGGTTGTTTTGGGTCAGCCACCACACCCTTTGAAGAGCCTTCATACGAACTAATATCCATCACTTCAATAGGAACATCTATCAGATTCGATGACTTTAATATATCATCTTCAGGTTCTTCTGCTTGCGGTGCAACTTTGCCCTTTGGACGACCTCATCTTTTTCGATTTGAGATTTGAATAGGGGGAGGTCGAGAATGTTGAATTACACAACTACAATGGTGTACAATCTTTTATATAATAAAATAATAACATTATTTAAAAGTTTTTTATGAGATTTGATTTTATATAAAAAAAATTTGGACCAATTAGAACGCTTGATTTTGACACGTAAGTAAAATTTTGCGATCTGGTTGATTAAAAGACGTCAAAATTGTATCCAATTTGGTCAAAATTAAAAAATTTTGGTAGAAGAATTTGGAGGAGAAAAAAACAAAAAAAATATATGTGTCAAATTTTTGAAAATAAAAACTTAAAAAAATAAGGTAATTAATAAAACTTTAGTGGTTGAATTTTAAATAAATAATATGGAGTTAAGTGTAAATTTATAAATTTCCATGTTTTTTAATAACTTCAAAAAAATTAAACAAATAACCCGTTACACTTTGTACCCATATACTTTATATTTTAAAAATATAACATATATATGAACAATGTTATTAATATCAAAACGAAAGCACGAGTTATTGTGTATATGTTGGGAATAAATCTTCACAAGAGGTTAGTACTCCTCAGATTATAACTAACAGTATTAACTGAGTTAGTACTGCTAGCACAAATTTAGTACTGCTAGTGTTAGTTTGTACTGCCAGAGAAGATTAATACTGCTAAAGGAAGTCAGAGATGCCAGAAGATAAGGATTACTTAGAGATGAAGATTAGAAGATAATTATAGAATATATTGTATCAGAATATTCTATAAGTTTATGTTTATCTTTAGTATATGTTGTAAGCCAACTAGGACTCTTTAGTCTATAAAAGGAGGCTCTAGGGCATTAGTTGATATACAAGTTTTCATAGTTGTCAAGTCAATGTAAAAAAGCTTTAAGGTTGTAAACCCTAGTACTAGTGAAGAGTACTCGTATTATTGATCTAATAATATTGGACCGTTTGGTTATATCTTTGTTCATTCACAATTACTGTTTTATTCATAATACTTCTAGATATTAATGTGTAGATTCCGCATACACTTTAGTATACATACAAAGTTTCTACAACAAGTTATTTTGGATTTATCCAAGGTAATTTAACCTTAGACAAGCTAAGGAATCGATCAGCGATTGGGGTCAACAAGTGATATCATAGTTTTTGTTTTGAGAAACTTTGATTTAGTAGTCATGGAATTTGAATCTGCACATAGTAATACTACTGCTAAGCTACCCATACTCAAACTAGGTGAGTATGAGATGTGGGTGATAAGAATCAAGCAGTACTTCCAGGTACAAGACTATGCTCTATGGGAGGTCATAGAGAATGGTAACTCATGGGTGTTTGTACCACAAACAGCACAAGAGAATGGTACTTCAATTACAAAGATGTCAGTACCTATAACTATTGAAGAAAAGACCAATAAGAAGAATGATGTGAAGGCTAGAAGCTTGCTACTCATGGCTCTTCCCAATGAACATTAACTTACTTTCAGTCAGTACAATGATGCTAAAACAATGTTTGTTGCTATCGAAACACGATTTAGAGGTAATGAGGCTACTAAGAAAACACAGAAGACACTTTTGAAGCAACAATATGAAAATTTTAGTGCACCAAGCACAAAGTCTCTTGACTCTATTTTCAACAGGCTCCAGAAGATTGTCAGTAGGCTTGCAATTTTAGGTGTGGTCATCTCTCAAGAAGACTTAAATTCAAAAATTTTAAGCAGCTTACCCCCTGAGTGGAACACTCATGTTGTTGTCTGGATGAATAAGCCTGGAATTGAAACAATAAGCATTGATGATTTGTACAACAACTTCAAAATTGTTGAACAAAAGGTAAAGAAATCTGTTGGTGCAAGTAGTGGTTCTCAAAACTTGGCATTTATTATTGCTCCAAGCACTAGCAGTACTAATGATGTTAATACTGCTATACCTGCATATGAAGTTAATACTGCTAGCCCTAATGTTAACACTGCTAGTCCTTAAGTTAGTACTGCTAGCTTCAATGATAATGGTGTGTATGATTTCATGGTTGAGAATCCCAATGTTTCAAATCTCCTACATCAATACTTTAGAGCAAATTCATGAAGATGATCTAGAAGCAATGGATTTGAAGTGGCAGCTTTCTCTGCTAAGTATGAGGGCAAAGAGGTACTATCAAAGGACAGGCAAGAAATTTTTTATTAATGCTAATGATACTGCTGGGTATGATAAATCCAAGGTAGAGTGTTTCAACTGTCATAAGATAGGACACTTTGCCAGGGAATGTAGAGCACCAAAAAGCAAGGAAGGTCAGTTCAAAAATCAAGACAACACCGGGAAGCAAGGAAACAATGAAGACACATCCTCAAAGGCAATGTTGGCTATAGATGATGTAGGCTTTGACTAGAGTGATATGGCAGAAGAACAAGTTCAGACAAACATGGATCTAATGGCGTTTTCAGACTCTGAGGTATACAATGATAAAACTTGCTCTAAAACTTGTCTGAAAAACTATGAAACTCTTAAGAAACAGTGTGATGATTTGATTGTTAAACTTAATCAAACTGAATTTACAGCAGCTACTTATAAAAGAGGTTTAGCAACAGTAGAAGAACAACTTATCACATATAGAAAGAATGAGGTTCTTTTTAGTGAAGAAGTTGCAGTTCTTAAAAGAGAAGTAGCTTGCAAAGACTATGAAATAAATGTACTTAAAAGTGAGTTTGAAAAAGTTAAGCAGGAAAAAAAGGGTATTGAATTTAAAATTGAGAAATTTGATAAAGCCTCAAAAGACCTAAACAAGTTGTTAGAGAATCAGATAACTGAAAAAAGTAAAAAGGGTTTGGGGTATAGTGTTGTTCCTCCACCTCATCCTTTAATCTATAATAGACCTAAAAAAAGCTTGATTTGTCTTATTCTGGTCTTGATGAATTCAAAGAGCCTGAATTCAAAGGGTATGGTTCTGAGGATAGTAAGAAAGAGTCAAATGTTGTTTGTGATAAGAAATCAGATGATTCTAAGGAAAATTCTGATAACTCTTCTGTAAAAGAACAAGTATCAAAAGATACAAGTAGCTTTGTTGAGTCTTCACTTAATGTTGATAAAGAAAATGTTTTTCCTGTTGATAAAAAGGTAGAGTCTGTCAAACCTAAAGATCATGAAAAACCAGTTAAAAAGTCAGTTAAGTATGCTAAGATGTATAGATCACAAACTCCTAGGGGGAATCAAAGGAATTGGAATGGACAAAAGTCCAATCAACTAGGAAGTGATTTTGTGATGTATAACAAAGCTTGCTTTATTTGTGGGATATCCCGCGCGTCATTTAACGTGACGGGGTATATAAACTCTTTTCTATTTAGAAAAGAGTTAGTTGTTCAAATAATAAATCTTTTCCTTTTCCTAAACTCTCCTCTCTCTCTCTTCTTTCTCTCTCTACAAAAAACAACTCAATCTCTCTTTTACTTTTCTAGTTCGATTCGTGATTGTTATATATGTATGAAGTGAATACGGGATCCTACATGTGGCATCAGAGCAAAGGGTGGATTCGTGTCTGATTTATGTTTTTAAATAAGCGAAAATTTGTGGTCCATTTTGAAGAAAAAAAAGCCCACGGCTCACTTTTGATTTTGGCTTATTTGTTGGTTAATCTTACTCTCTACTTGTTCTACACATCAAAAGGTTAGATTGTTACAAATTTCGTGTGTAATACAAGCTTAAAGTTCGAATTATAAGCTTTTAAAGCTTAGTGTTTCTTGTGGAGAGGTGCTCAATATTGGATGAATTTACAAGGTAATAGGAGTTACAGATTATGCTTAACTTGATGTTTCACAAAGTATTAATGGTTCTTAACTAAATTCGTGGCTAGAAGTTCATTGGGTGGAATATTTGCCGAAAATTAACAGCACTAACTTTTATATGCTAGCAGCACTAACTTACTACTAACAGCACTAACTATACTAGCAGTACTAACAATGTACTGACAGTACTAACTATACTCTAACAGTACTAAAGACTTAGTCTATTTTCTTCAATCTTTCTTAGCCGCACTAAATCTTCACTAGCAGCACCAATGTTGAACCAGCAGCAGTAAGTTGTAAAGTCTTCTAAAACCCAACAAGTACTGCTAGCACAAATTTAGTACTGCAGGTGTTAGTTTGTACTGCCAGAGAAGATTAATACTGCTAAAGAAAGTCAGAGATGCCAGAAGATAAGGATTACTTGAAGATGAAGATTAGAAGATAATTATAGAATAGATTGTATCAGAATATTCTATAAGTTTATGTTTATCTTTAGTATATGTTGTAAGCCGACTAAGACTCCTTGGTCTATAAAAGGAGGCTCTAGGGCATTAGTTGAGATACAAGTTTTTATAGTTGTCAAGTCGATTTAAAAAAGCTTTAAGGTAGTAAACCCTAGTACTAGTGAAGAGTACTCGTATTATTGATCTAATAATATTGGAGCATTTGGTTATATCTTTGTTCATTCATAATTACTGTTTTATTCATATTACTTCTAGATATTAAGGTGTAGATTCCGCATACACTTTAGTATACATACAAAGTTTCCACAACAAGTTATTTTGGATTTATCCAAGGTAATTTAACCTTAGACAAGCTAAGGAATCGATCAAGGATTGGGATCAACAGTATATATATAAATAGACGATGTTATACGTATACGAACAACTCATGTTTTTTCTCTTTATGAGTTTAAGTAAGAATGCCTGGAAAAAACATTATTTTTACTATATTCGTTCAATAAGGACTCATTGTTGTTCCATTTTATAAGTTATCACATGCGTACACGGGTTTTAATATTAAATACAGTTAAATTATTATTAACATACAACAATGTAATTGGCAAACATGAAGATTAACTTTTTTTGTTAATATGGTAGGAAACGTGTATTATAACTGTTACAATTGTTTAAATTAAGAAAACTCAGGTTCACAGTTACTGAAATAATGGTAAATAAGACCTTAAATGTGCAAATACGAAAAAAATAACAACACTTGCAAAATTAACACTTAATTAAAATTTAAGGCCTAAACCCCGTGCGTGCACATCAGGTCGCTTGATTTTGACACGTAGACAAAATCGTGCGATCTGATTGGTTAAATAAAAGTAAAATATGAATCCAATTTTGTCAAAAATGAAAGAAAAACCCATGTATAATGTAAAACAAAAATGCTAATTCCTCCTATAAAAACATCATACAAATCTTCCTACACACAGGATACTGACAATTGACAAAACTGACGGTTTGGATTTAGAGAGATAGTAAGTGGAAAAAATATATATTATATAATGTGTGTGTAGGGGGATAAGTAGGATGATTTTGTAGGGGGTTTTAGCAATGCTCAATAAAAAAGCCACCAAAAAATATGTGACAAAAATATGATAAAAAAAACTTTAAAAAAGATAAGGTAATTAATAAAACTTTAGTGGTTGAATTTTAAAATAACTTATATGGACTTAAGTGTAAACTTACAAGTTTTTATGTTTTTAAATAACTTTAAAAAAATAAACAAATACCCTTTGGACTTTATACCCTTATATTTTATATTTTAAAAACACAACATATATGTATGCACATGATTATAAATATCAAAATAAAAGCACGAGTTTTTTGTCTATTTCTATTTTGACACTTAGCAAAATCAAGTAATGCAATTGGCTAATAAAAGTCAAAATGAAATCTTAATTTGGTCAAAATATTAAATTTCCGTCTACTTAAAATCGCAATAACAAAATCATTACTTAATTTATTATTTTTGTCTAAACCCTGTGAATGCACAGACATTAAAACTAGTTAAAGGGAAAAAACATACACTTTAAAAATGGAGTAGATCTGATATAAACAACGGTCTAAATAAGACACATTTATTTGAGATACTAATTATTAATTTGTATATTCACTCAAATCTATTCAGGATGACTAATTATAGACTTAGATCCACCAAGGTCGTTCGGATTATGTGATAAACGTATACATGTATATTCAAATACGACGTATGTTTTTTAACAAATATATCCGTTGATACAGAAGTTAGATTAGGTCTTGTTTAGTTCGAATAGGCAACTATTCGGATATGTCGCACCTTGTTCTTGTATCAAGTAAACTTTGAAGAACCCTGCACAAGGAATGAAACATCGTTAACCTTATCGTGGGAGCGGATCCCACGATTGGACTCCGGCGTGAGAGTAAGTATATAGCCTTGGGGAGTAATCGAATGTAATTAGGGTTTTTCATAAGATATCTGTATCGATGACAATTGCGTTTATTTTATAGGTTAAATAACCCTTAGGGTTTCCATATCTTTCGGCCCAAGACACGTCTGATATATAGGGGATTCGGAATTATCCTAACCTATTTAACTAAGTAGAGTATATCTCTTATTTAATTAGGTTATCCCTTTCTAACAATAGCTCATGAAGATACCGCGGCCACGAACCCTGTGCTGGCAGCCGCGACCCGTACGTACAAGTGGCCGTGACAGCGATGTGTGGGCCGAAGGCCCATCGTTAACTACCAAGCTCATAATAGTATGAATGGGCCGAGCCGGTCCATACTATACGTCATTATGTCCCCCCAGTCTAGGAGACGTGGCCACGGTCGGGGCCGCGGTCACGGTTGCTAGACTACCAAATACCTCGAACCTTCCTGAAAATGCTTAATCTCTTAAACCGTATGTTGAGCCCCGCAGCGTAATAATAGGACCCATTTATCAAGAAACGGCGCAAACGGCTGAATGATAGGACGCGTAGGCCCATAACCGTTTCACCTTCCTCTCAATCTTAACCATCTAAAAAGTTAGTGGAGGACACATGTCAATCATCCAACTAGGCACAACTGTCGAGGACATAGTATAAATAGGGTAAGCGACCATTGTGTATGTTTCCACATCTTTCAAATCGAACTGCCATTTTTACACATACAGCTGCACAAGTCACTTATTCCCACGGAATCCCATCACCGCAGGTTAGTACACCACGCCCCTTTTTGAAACTAATTAAAAATGGGTAGGGTTACAATACAACTTGAGGAAGCCGTATCAACCATCTCCCAAGAGTATCTTCTAGAGTTCACCTTCGAGTATGGTATACCAGAGAGCTTGCATCCTGAGTTGCCTGGCCCAGAGGAACCCATCGTGGAGTTTCCGGAGGGCAAAGTCGATGTTTACACCAAGTTTTTCGAATTTGCAAACTTTCGTATCCCCATTTCACAATTCCTCTTCGACATCCTTGGTCATTACCAAATTCATCTTTCACAACTGTTAGTGATAGGTGCAGCCAAAGTGAGTCACTTTGAAATAAACTGCCGTGTCCTGAACATAATCCCCACACTAAATTTATTTCGTGCTTTCTACATACCTTCCTACAACTCGGGGTGGATATCCTTTAGCAAGCGACCAGGGAAGAACATCCCGCAGTGTTATACAAAGCCCCTTGACTCCCTGAAGAACTGGAACAACCGATTCTTCTGGATAGATGAGAGAATATTCCATACCATCGTGGAATAGCGCACAAACGCCCCGAAGGATAAGATGCCCTCAGCAGACTCCTATTTTGCAGCAAATGTAACAACATTAGATACACCGCACCCCTATCAAAAAAC